>JASVER010000064.1:5137804-5221341 GCA_030449065.1 Oceanodroma leucorhoa
GGTTTAGATTGGACATTAGGAAAAATTTCTTCACCGAAAGAGTGGTCAAGCACTGGAAAAGGCTGCCCAGGGAAGTGGTGGAGTCACCATCACTGGAGGCGTTCAAAAAACGTGTAGATGTGGCACTTTGGGACATGGTTTAGTGGGCATGGTGGTGTTGGGTTGACAGTTGGACTTGATGATCTTAGAGGTCTTTTCCAACCTTAATGATTCTATCAGTCTGAGTCAGGATCAGCTGCACCTGCCTGACTCCCGAGAGACATTTGCCTGCTCTTTGTTAGAAGCCTCCAATTATGGAGATTCTGTAATCCTCTTGGGCAATCTAATCCAGAACATAACCACAATGAGAAAGTTTTTCTAGTAGACAGTTGAACCACTCTTRCACACATTACAGGATATAACGCTGCAATATTACGCAGTTTTTTCAGTGACCTTTTAAGTTCCTGAACTAGGATACCAGCCACATGCACTGTCAGCTAGCAGCTTGTTCATTAATTCACTGAGCTGAATGAACCACGTTCTGTTTCCTGCTAGAAAACCGAAAGCAGAGCCCCTTTGTGGGCTACCGTGAGAAATACATTGTACAAAACAAATGCAGACATTTTTCACATCCCTAATACAGAAGTAATGCTGCTGATTGCCATTGAAATGCCATTTTTTTACTGATAAATAACTTAAAAGTCAATCCAAAGGTAGAAACACAGAACAACATTTCGTTGAACTTATCATGGATCAGAAAACCTAGTGGAATGACACTGGTCGTATTGTTAGAAAACAAACATCAGAAATATTACTTAAGTATAAAGGAGCCTTTCAATGTCAAACAAGTACACCGTATCTGTGTAACAGCCTTCCAGAGGAATGCCCACCAGCTAAGAACAGGCAGACCAACAGAGAAATGGATTGTGAAGGACATCTAAATAAAATGACTGACTTCATAAGATACATAAATAGCAAATTTTTCMCAAAATGCCAATCAATCTATGTTGTAACATCTGGAAGCATACATCCTCTCCCTTTTAAAGGGAACTCTGATGAAATATAGATGTCATTTACTTTAAAATACTAAAAATTAAATTTCACCCAAGATAATGAGGGGACTGTAAATCATACTTGCCCTCACCAATCTGCAGCACTATGAACTCTAGGAAGGAATGTACCTCAAGGGAGAGGCTGTAATGTGTTTCTTTTGACAGAACAGCTAAATCGCTGTTGGGAGAGTGGCTTTAACCCCCRGTCTGAGCTAAAGAGAAACCCTGATGGGGAAACTTTCACAGGGATATGTCAGATCAGCACATTTTCTTAGTTACTATGTTCGTAGCACTTTCCAGCCAATGCCTGTAAATACAGACTCTGCTATACCTCCCACTAAAGCACCAACACTGTAATTTGGGTTTATTAACTACGTAACAACCATGAGCTACAAAACTCAGCTTAGTGCAGTCTTTCAAAAGGAGCTAGAAGTCTTAAAGTTTGTGCTCACATGCAGTTCTGTAGCCTAAAAAGACAAAGCTATTCTCTGCAACACTTAAACTGTCTTTATTTACTTCTCGCWCAAATGAAAAGCTATAATTAATCTAATATTGTACTGTAAGGCACAGGCACAGGCTTAGGAGACCCTCAGCCCCTCCACTCCCAGCTCGGCTGGGTTGCGCTACCTGCCTTGTGCATGCCAGTGCTCAAGCCGCAGCTGCCCGTTTGTGCGAGCTCTGGCGAAAGCTGTTCGGTAGTTTTGGCTGTACCGGCGACGCGAGGCCGCCACCACCGCACGTTCACCCTCAAGCTTTGCCGTACACTCGCGGGTTCCCTTCTCAAGGTTTCTCTGAAGCTTAAAATCTACGGTTTTATTCCAGAAAAAAAAAAATTAATTTTTTTTTTACCAGAGCGAGACCCAGGCCTTGGGCCGGAGCCGCTGCCATCGCCCCGCCCCACAGGCCCGCCTCAGCCGAGGGGCAGCGCGGCCCCCTCAGCGCCGGGCCGCCGCCGCCGCAGCCAGGGCGGGCAGAGTCCTCGCGCCGCCTCGCCTCGCCGGCGGTTTCCCGGGCACCACCCCCGCAGGCAGCGCCCGGGCGCCGGGGGAGCCCCAACCGGTTGCCGCCCCCTCCCCGCGGGGCAGCACCCCCTGACCCGCCGCCGCCGCCCTCTCGCCCTCAGGTGCGGTGCGGCGCGAGAAACCTCGCCCGGGCACGCCCCCTTCGGGAGGGGCACGCGACGCAGGGAGGGGGCGCGACGGCGCATGCGCTGCCAGTGGCCGCACACACACACACACCCCCCCCCAACCCCTCCCCGCCCCTTCGGCGCGGGGTTGGCCTGGATGGGGTTTGGCGCCTGCGCAGTGCGGTGGCACCGCCCGCGAGGGGCGGGGCGGAGGCGGAGGCGGGCGGAGGGGTCCCTGTCGTCCCCGCGCGCCCCTCCGCGCCCCCCCCCCTCCCCCCTCCCGCCTGCGGCGCTCGCGGCCCGACCCGGCCCGGCCCGGCCCGGCCCGGTCCGGTCCCCCGAGACTCGGGCCGCGCCGCGAAGAAGCGGGAAGGAGGCGGCTGCCCGGTAAGCGCCGAGCGCAGGCGAGCCCAGTCCAGCCCCGACCCGACCCCCGCCCGCCCGCCGCGGGGTCGCCCGCGGCCGCGCAGGCCCCGGCAGGGCCCTGTGTCCCGAGCTCCCGCCGCTCGCCTCGCTCCCGCTGGCCGCAGCGCCTCATCGCCGCGGGGAGCCCCTTCGCGCGCCGCCCGCCCCCGGGCTCGGTCTCCTTCACACCGCCGCCGCCCCCTGTGCCCCGGGGGGCCGCCGTCCGCACTGTCAGCCCCGCCGCGCGCCCTCTCAGCCGGCCGCGGCGGTGACAGCCGCCCCGCTCCCGCCTCAGCTCCCCCCGCGCGCCTCAGGGGCCGCCCGCTCGCCCGGCGGCGGCATCCTCCTCCCTTCCCTCGCTGGCTGAGCGCGCTGCGTCGTCCCTGTCACCCATTTTGTGACTGTCCCTTCGCGGCACTGCCGGCGAGAGAGGCCCCCGGGTGCCCCGGGGGAGGCCGGCTCGCTCCTCTGGCTRGGAGACGGTGAGATAACGGAGGGTTTCGCGGTTCCCGGCTAGCGAGGCAAGCTCAGGTTTGCCCGGGTTTGCACCCCACGGTGAAATCATTTGTTTCACGCTCCTGGCTTGTTTCTGCGGAGGGGGATGGTGGTGATGCGTGTGGGAGCTTTCTGAGGAGAAGGGTAGAGTGCCTGCACTTCGGCTCCTAACCTTTGTGGCTAGGTTTTGGTGTGGTGGGGAGGACCTTTGTCTGGATTCTGGTCTCACGCTTGTCTGGAGTGCCGTTTTTCCTCATTTTTATAGCTGAAAGATCCCACAAGTTYCAGTTTTGTGCCTGCTGTCTGCCTTCCTGTGCTTCACAGTATTGCTTCTTGCAAGCCTTACATGACCTGGTAGTACTAGGGATGGAGGAAAGCAGATTTCTATAGCTGGGCCAAAATCAGAGAGTCACCAGCCTGTTCTAAGAGTCTTCTGTACTCTGTGTCCTCAGAGGGAAAAACAATGCAGTGCTGATGCTCAGCAAACTGCATGCTTCTCTCCACAACAGCATCTCACCGTCTGTGATTGCATGAAGTGTCTGTCTGCTAGGATCTGGAAAACATCTCTTTTGTAGCAGAAAATTTGTCTTGTAAATGGCTGAAAAGTGTTCTGAAGAGCCATAGGTTCTGTTGAAGGATGTAGCCTGTGCAACCTCAGCTCACCCCAAAAGCAAACATAAACCTGTTGCTGCTTCCTGCTTAATTAATGGTATGGACTTTGGCTGCTGATATGTAGGCAAGCTAAAGCCAGTGGCTACTTTTAACACTCTGTGGATCATAATACAGTTCTGCAGTAGCTCAGCACAATTTCTCCTCCCCCCTCCAGCCTGGTTGATTGTTGTGAGGTAGTAGATAACAAAAATGAAAAGAGCAGGTCATTGTAAACTGTCTGAGATTGAAATTGAGAAACKAAGATGGGAATAGTCTCTTGTTTCTTGTAACACTGCCACTTAATTTTCAGTTAATGGAAAAATAAGATTCTAGGCTGGTAGGCTATGTGAAATAAGAGAAAAGAAAACTTGATTTTTCAGATGTTTTTGTATGTCTGAAGACCCATGTCTATTTTTCTATCTTTATTGAATACAATATGTAATTATGGGGGACAAAACATCTCAAGCYTTTTTAACTTATTGTAACATTTCTGTCAAATACAGTGCCATCTAGATAAACATTGCAGTCCAAATGTCCCGGTTCTTTTATCTGCTCAAGTTGAAGAGCTGTTTGTTGACATGAATTTTGGTGTGATCATTAATAAAGATCTGTGTTCTCTCTTTAGTACTATAAAGAACTGTTTTATTAAAATTTGGTGATGGTGGAATGTCACAGTGGGCAAATGTCTGTGCAGGGATTTCCAGTTCTTGTGGACTGTACTTTTTATTGTATTTTGCAGCTTACCAGCTCTGTGGTATTTTTCCCTCCATGTTCTAAGGCAGTGTGATACCTGTGGCCTTCCAGGCATGCTACCGAAGGCGTCTTCTGCATCAGGCTTGAGGAGAGGCTTGAGCGAAGGTTTCCCTTAATGAAGAGTATGTCCATAGTAGSAAATCAAAGAAAACTTGGGTGTTAGGCTGAGGTCTGGCATGTGATTATTCATGCTAGTAAATTGTCAGCATGGTCACTAGCATGGCTTAGCTAGGGCCACCTAACATTTTCCTTAGCCGTACCTGGGCATCATTCAAAGGTGGCAAATGCCAGGACTTCTCCAACCAGACATGGGACGTGGCTGCCCTTTTCTGGATGGGGAGAGAGGAAAGCGATTTTGGCTGTATAGTCACAAATCAAGCAGTGCAGGTTTGCTTTTGGACTGGAGAACAATCTYTGGCCTATGTTAGTTACTAGTGTAGGGTGTAGCCAATGAGTTTTAGAAGTTTGTAAGTGTATGTCGGAATAGTTATTTTTATGCTGCAAAGATTTCATTGTACAGAACAGATGAGGTGATGTACAGTTAACATTTTAGGTATGAATAAATATATACTTACAAGTAACATGGTGAAGGGAAATAAGTTTGTGCCATTTTTGCTTTACTGTTAGTATGAAAGAGGAAAATACATTCTCAGAAGGTGGAGGCATGCGATGGAAACTCCTTAAGAGATCTTTCACTAACATACTTTAGAAGTTCTTTTTTTCTTGCCTTGATCTTGCARTGTTGGAGCCTGTCTTGCCAACTAGGATCCAGTTTTAGAAGTGTATAGTGCTATTAATGTGACTGAATCTCTATTGCTCAGTGGGAAAAACAGCGTAAGAAATGTTATGCTTGTACTTCCTGGCTTCAAAAATCACCCTATTTGATCTTATTTTTAGTCTTTATACTGAAAAAGGGAGAAAAATCGGGTGTTAGAAGCTGAGTTATATACTTAATCGTAGCCTTAAGTGACTAGTCACAAGGAACATATTACTTGTTTCTTTTGAGCTTATTCCAACTGAAATGATCAGAGAAGCCACCATTTAGAGCACTTAACAGTTTAATGCAGCCTGCAAGTAATCATAGGATACTATCTTTTAACATATAAATAATTCATCATTGGAGTTTTCACACACACATGCATGATTTTCTTTGGGAAAGATGACTTTTTCTTTACTGTAAAGGCACTACAACTTTTGATCTTCATCTTTGTAAGCAAATGTCTCAGGATATTTTAATTTTGCAAAGAACTGTGTTGCAAATAAGTGGCAGCACTAGTAGCTTCCCAAATTATAGAAAAGAAGAGTAATACAAGAATAAATTGTGAAGTTAGGTAAAAGGAGACTTTTTAAAGGGGATCAATCTGCAAGGTTTCAGTACCAAAAAAAGAAAAAAATCATAATTTASATCTAGCCATTTGTTACATATTTAAAGGGTTGTAAAGCCACTTAAGCAAAATTTCAAGAGAGRAGATAACTAATTTTTACTTACTTGAAGACTTGGTTTGACATTTATGAAAGGTAAGACTTGCATGATCCTCTGTTAATTTTATTTTCCAGTACTATTTGCCAGAATGAAGCCAAGCTAATGATTGCCTTCRACTGACTAGTATATATGCCATTTTATTCAGGAAAGTAAACCAATAAACAAAGCATCTAACATCTACTATTTAAATAGTATTAAAAAAGAATAAAGGTAGTATTGAGGTACTCGAGTAATGTGTTTGATGACATCAGCCTGAAGGTATTGGTATTTTTCTGATGCTAAAAACATTTCCTTGACTTTGGTCGTTTAGCCAGTGTAGGATACGTGTTCTGCACATGTACATGCAGTGAATAATGATTTCCTATGGGATATACATTTGGGGGGGTGGGTGGAAAGCTTGACCAAGAGGCTGGCATTCTTAACACTCCTTGAAACTTTGTGTTCTTCTTAATACATTTCTATATATGTTCTTAATTAAAAGCACACAGTGGTTTTGGCAGAAGGAGCCTTCTTGAAACTTCGGCTACAGAATTTCGTTGTTCTGTGAGGGTTGGTGCTAGAGAGGCTTCTTCAACATATTTCACTGTTCATTGCTAAGATGTTGGCAGTCTTCATATTGACAAGTCTTAACTGACACGGACAAGTTTATAAAAATGATCTATTAGAGCTTGACTTCCTCTGTTTAGCTATAGGATTTTTTTTTTTTTTTTTTTACTGAGTTGCCAAGTTGTACTGAGCTTAAAGTTTCTTTTATTTAGCAAGCTAAATGACACTGAGATTTGATAATGGGTATGCATTTGAAGTAGCATCTGTTGTGCAGTTAAAAATCTTTCCTTCTTTGCAAAAAATGGTCTTCTCTCTTTCAATTTGCTTTTCCTTAAGAAGTAACCAGCACTATAAATAGTTAATGGCAAATATTTCCTTTGAGTCCCTGAAGGTCTTTTCTGGAGGAAAACAAAAAAATTAAAGCTGTTCTTTATAGACATGATTCCTACCACAAATCTGACTGAGTAACTCTGTTTGCTTGAAGTTCTGGTTTTGCTTTTCTTTTTTTTCTGTGACAAAAAAAGATCTTTCTTTCCTTGCAATGACAGAATCGTGCAAGGCTACTGTTTATCTGCACTCATTTATATCAAATGGACAATTACAYGTCTCTTCTGGAAATAAACTTCTTAAATAGATACAGTTGCTGGAAGTTGTTGTCATCAAATTATTCTTGACTTATGATTTGTAAATGTGAGATATGTCTTTGAATGTGGCACTATCACTGGGTTTGACTATAACTGAGAACTTTTCATCAAGAATTAAGATGTTAAAATGAACACTTTCTAATATAAACTTTTTCCCCCTGCAACTGTTGCTGTTCTTCTTTCTAACCTTACACAAGCCTACAGGAGAGGGTTTCCTCAACCTGTAAGTATGGGTATTCCTATCACTTTGAAACAAAGTTTACGGGTCATGTTATGCCATTTTCCAAAGGTTTTGATAGTTTGCTATGATAGATGTTACTGTGATTTACAACCAAGCTCAGGCACAAAGAGCTGGTTGTCTCAAAGCTGTAGAGGAAAATAGGCAGATGTAGGAACAGAACGCAGAATCCTGATTTAATAGTGAAGTATCCGTGTTTCATAGTAGATAACATCCTTTCCCGGTATAAATCTGCTTAATTAAGTCAGCATTATGGATTTTCARGGATGGCCTATCCCCCCTTCTTCAGTGCTGTGGTCATTGGTCTTTTTCTTCTTCCAGATGCAGTCAGTACTGTAAGTAACACACTAAGGCTAATGGAAAGGAGAGTTAAGCTGCTGGAGGTCCCCATGGCTTGCGCCATTCTACTTTGCGCCATCAAAGTGCTGCCAGCCCTTTGTTCTTGTCGACTAAAAATACAGGGGCTTGGTCCCGTATCTTTGGACCACTAGCTTTTTATATATCTTAAATGACTTTCCTAACTCCCTTTTGTTTCCTGCTTATAAAGTTACCAGTATTTTCAGCCCTAAAAGCTTGTCATTAATGGCAGGAATTTATTTGTATTTATACATCAGTTGTCACAAAGAAACCAAAACTGCTGGTTATACCATGTGCTCCTAAACTCTATATTACGCTTTCAAGGTTTGATCTTCCATATGCTGATATTCTAGGCTTTGTACCTATTTCTTTTTGCATTTTAACTATATGTATCTGATTGAAAGATACCCAACACTTTCAGATTCTTAGTAAACAGTATAAATTTTCTTTATGAAAGCTGACTTAGGAAAAATACTAAAAACATTTTAAATAATACAGTTCCAAGTGTGCACATGATATTTCAGTCTACTTGCATTTCAAGTTCAGAAGTAAATTTGCTGTATTAAAAACATAAAATTAACCAAATATGCATTATAAGAACTTCCTTACAGTTTTCTGGAAATGTTTCTGATATATACCTGTAAAAAATAAATAGTGTCTATCTACAGAAGAAAATTCCATTAAATCTATAACTTACGGATGTTAATGTTGTAAGTAAAGGATACTTGGAGGAGAAAATAACTATAAAGGCTTCAGTATAGCCTTTTTTAGTAGAAAGACTACATTTTTCTGGAGGGAATAGGAAAACTATTCTAAGGCCTTCAGCCAAACATCAAAGGCTCACCACGAAACCTGGCGGTATAGGAGCTTCTCAAAGAAATACCATAAAAGTGTTTCACAATGGAAAATGCTAAAGTGTTAGGCACTTGGCATGCCACGGTGATAGCACATCAGCAGTCACATCACGTAGGGATGCCGTATTGGTCCTGAGCTTTTAGTGCTTTCCCAGGCTCCATCCCCACGTAGAGTCCTGCATTGCTCCAACAACCAAACTGTCCAAGGAAACAGGGACTCCATAAACTGGTTAGTGATTCACGCTTTTCTGGAAGGTTTGGAATAAGAATGTGGAAGAGAAACAGTATCTTACCCTTTTTCCTGGGGGAGGAAAAAAAAAATAATAGCTGCAGATGGGAGCCTCTCCATCCTCTCCCAAAGACTTTTTTCCTGTATGACTCAAATGTATGTCCTTGGGCTTCCACACTGGGGTAGGTAAATTCTCCGCCCCTAGTGATACCAGGGTATTTAGGAAAGATTTGCATGCAGTTCTGTCTCTTCTCTGTCTGCCAAGCCTGAAGGATTTTAAACTAAGTAATGAGTGTGCTGCTGACAGGTCTTGGAGGTGAAGGAAGATGTGGGTCAGAGCACAGAATTCAAACCAATAGATAGCCAATCTTCAGACCCTCTGTGGTGGTCTGAGTGCCCTGTTTTCTCTTATGCTGATTGCTTAAATATAATGCAGTTACCCAGTTCCTCATCTAGCTTACCATGTAGCTCTGCAGAATAGTGTGGCTTGGAAAGTGGTTGTGGTTGGGCAGCGATAAGAGGTTCATTTAAATCAGGGCTGTTGCTGAGTGTCCAATAGCCTGAGACTGAGTTAAAACGAATTTGGGGCTATACTGTCTCTAAAAGGGTGAGCCTTCTTTCTTGTTCCCAGTTCCCAGTCCTACTGCTTCCTTTGCACAGTATCTAGCAATTATAAGGTGAGTCAGATCAGTCCTGATCTGACTGAAAGACCAACTCATCAAAAAATGAGCTATGATCTCTAGAATTGAAAGAAGGGAGAGAACTGAGGAAGGGGTGGGACTGCCTTTTTTGGTGGCAGGGTACAATTATTTTCATGACTAGCTTAAGCAATCCCCAGCAGCCACTTCTCTCCCCTGGCTTTAGCAAGGCTGGCTTGTGGATGGGCCATTCCCTTGGTCCAGCTGAGACCGGGATGGTCCTTCTGGGGCTGGGAATCCCAGAGCCATAAGCACCTGGGGGCTGGGAAGGTCCTCAGGGGATGTATCTCTGTATGCTTCTCCTGTTCTCCATTTTTTTTTTTTTTTTTTTGGTGCAATGCCTTCAGGAATGTTGCCAGACCAGGTTGGTGAAGTGGACATAGTGAGCACCCAGTCACCTCCCAGTTCCAGAAATCCAGGCAATACAAAGTCCTCAARTTGAGAATACATTAGTCAACAGCTGGTAAGAACAGATTTGTCATCATGCTGTAACCATGCTGGAAACAGGATTTGGGGTTTTTGGGTTTTGCGCCAACTGAAGATCTGATGGAGTGTTTTGGATGAACGTGGGACCTGGTCGAAGTTATTCACTTATCTCACAGGTTTTACCTGTAACATACTTGTGCTGGGAGCTGCTGGTCTAGCTCCTGAAATAGCACATTGTGTGTCGTTTCTCTGTCCCCCTTTTTCTGACGGGAGCTAGGCTACTGCCTGCCTTTCTTCTCCCTGTGAACTTTATGCTACAGAAGCCTTTGCTGCAGTTGTTGATACAAGAGTTCAGCTGACAATGTTTTGAATGGACAGAAGGGAAAAGGTCACCACTGGTCACCTATTCTAGCCGGCACTTTTGGGAACAGCTGTGTTAGAGTACATTGCAATGAAATGTTATTTACTGAGCTAGTCAATTTGAAACAAAAGGAAGCTGTTGTGTTAGTTGTGCACCTTTTGTTGTGCTATTGGGCCAAATTCCCTGGTCTTAAAATTGTACCTTGCTGGTTTTGAAAGTACTTCCCGGGCAGTGCAAGGAAGATTTCTGCAGGGGAATCTGATTGTTGGTTAAAGAATACAGTATATATTTAAGGTTATATGACACTAATAGACTTTCGTAACTGGAGGGTTATTGATTTTTGTAATAACACTTTAGAGCATGCTTGGAATGATGATAGATAAGAACGCTTTGAGTTAATGTGGTTAACTGACCAAGTATCAGTATTTTATAGTTAAAGCTGGCCAATCCTTTGGGAAATTTATTGCGCTAAATTTTTTTTTGCCTAGAAAACCTACAGTGCCAAAATAAGAGTTGGTTCTATTTTATTGGAATATTAACCTGAGGGGTTTGCAGAGAAGGTTGAGATTTCTGCTAAGTTTGTTTAAGCCTTTAAAATCTGACATAGAGGTGTGATTACTGTCCAGGAAATAGGTATATATTACATCGTCTGTTAGTGCATGGCTTAAAATTTGGATGCAACTGTGAAGTTTACCAAAAGGAATGAAAAATGACAGTGTAGCCAAAACCAGGTTTTACTGTCTCTCCATGTTTATCGTACTAATAGTCTACATATTCTATTCCCTCTTCTGTTTCCTTTATCGTGTTCTGCTGGTTGAGGTTTATCTCAGCTTGCACTTTAAGGGACACGCAGACTGCCTTCAGATATAAGGATATTTTTCATTACATGTATTATCAACACCAGTGAAACAAAACCTATATAATAGTAATGTGTATGGTATTCTCATCTATAGTGTGAGCAGCCCTAGTTAATGGGCGTGCTACAGGGTACTTAGCCCACTTAGAATATTTTTTAATCAGCTCTAGGATGGATACCAATAAGGTATAGATTTACCTGCTCTTTTGTTCTGGTTTCCAAAACTGTAATTCAAAAAGAAACCTTCTGAAGGTGCTGTCAATGTAGAAGTTAGTGCTGAGACCGAGTTACGGACAGTGTTCCCCTTCCTTGTGAAACAGATTCCCCATGCTAGGAAGAATCAGTTGGATTTAGTTGATGAACAGTTGTTTTTTCTTTCCTCGTCAGTGGTTTGAAGTAGCAGTTGTTTAAAGTAGGAGCTTGAAAACAAGACTACATTATTTAATTTTGTTATGAAAAGGCTTTTTGAGCACAGTTAGTAAGTTTAGGAGTTCTTCTGTAAATGTTCCTGTCACTTGTCTGGAATGTTAAGTATTGCAACGGTTACACATTGCTCACAGCAGTTACAGCTCTGAAGTTTTCTCCAAAGAAGGAGTAGAGAAATTTAGGTGTATAACAGCCAATTCTTGCCCAAAGCTCTGGTCTCTCCTCCCTTGTGTTTAAAAGAGAAGTAGCAATAGCAAATGTGGCTTGAAAACAGTGGATGGATAACTTAACTTAAAGGTAGAATTCCTATTTTTGTAATTCCACAACTTGTAATGGAAAACTGTAAAGGCCCTTTTGAATTTTTAAGATAGAAAGTGATAGGAAAGTCTTTCCTCTCTAAATAACTACCTGCAGCAGTTGTTCCAAAATTGCAGCACCCATAAATCATTGACATCTGTGTATTTTCCTCACGGCATAAGAACATAGCAGACACCGCCCTGACTGGAGCAGGGATCCATCCCACCTGGTGCACTGGGTCCAGCCACGGCTGTGAGCAGATGCCTCAGGAAAAAAAAACAAAACCGAAGTCTTCCCTCTTACCCTGACTACGTTCCCATCCTGCAATTATTTTTGGCTTAGAGGGGTTTCTGATCCCTTTGTGCTCAGCTATTTAGCATCCATTAGGGAATTTCTCTAGCTTGTGCATGTCCAGTCTCCCCTTCCACTTGCGCTTCATGCAGCCACAACATTCTTTCAAGCTGCATTAAAAATACAGCTCATTTTTCTTATTTTGAACCTGGCTCTAACTTCATGTGTTGGTCCTTAGTTTTAGTACTGGAAGAGATGATTAACAGCCAGTCCCAATCTACCTTCTCGATGCCATTCAAGATTTGATAGGCTTTTGTCATATTCCCCATGAGATGTCTCATGGGAGCTATTATATACCTTTGATCTTATTTTTGCCCCTTGCCGAACCTTTTTCAGGTCTATAAGAATGAGAGGCCAGAACTGCACATACCAATTAAGTGTGGGTAGGTGGGCAAAAAATTGATTTTTTGAGTGCGCTATTTGTGTTTTAGGGTTTGTTTTCTATTAGTTTCTTCAATAATTCCTGGAATTGCTGTGCTTTTTTTACCTTATCCCAATCACTGTACCAATAGTTTAATGAAGCCATGAATCAGAACACTGAAGTCTTGTTAAGCAGTATTGATGGTTGAGAGCACATTTATGTATGAAGCTGAGGTTGGTTTCCCCCAAGAGATAGATTGCTTTGTGTTTACCTACATTTAATTTTATTTGCTGTTTTTACTGTCTAGTTAGTCTCATAAGGGTCTTCTGTGATTCCATGCAGTTTCCTGTTATCCTTGGTATCTTAAATAACCCTCTAGTATCAGCAAACTTTGAAGCTGAAAGTTTGAGCTGTGGACATTATAAATGCAGAGAACGCTCTCTCTTAGTATGTAGCTTATTTCATATCCCAGACCTTAAGTTGTTGGTGACTATACTATCTTGCCTGCAGAGACTTGGGGAAGTTCCGAATCTTGTGTTTTACAGAGGTTGAAGAGGCTGCATTTCATAATCTTTTCTTCACAGTTCTGCCTTTTGGGACTGTGGAAGTGACCTAAAAATGTCATTCTGTAATTATTTGGGCAAAAGTTGTCAGCCTAAGTATATCAAAACCAAAGAACTTGTACAAATAGAGAGTGAAAGTCTACTGACTCCATTGCTCTTAGATGTGAATATTTCTATTTTCCTCTGTATTTTCAGTATTTGATATTTCAAAAATGCTCAGTATCCTCAAATTTGAGGGATCCGTTGTTTCTATTTTTCTGGAACTCTTAAAAAATAATTCTAAGATTATTTATCATTTGCTTGATAGTTCACAATTTTTTAACAGATAAAACTGCTTAATACCTCTTGATACTTGGTATTTTCAACTAAAGGCAAAAGGCTAATACCTTCTTTGGTGCTTAACCCTCTCTCACCTTACAGGCGCAGGAAACTTATTTTTTTCTACTCTTGTAATTGAGCCTTACTTTTGTGACAGCTATATTAGCATAAATAAGCATATTAAATAATGGAGGAGATTAAAATAATCACAGTAAGAAATCATACCCCCCTTCAGTTTTCAGGTTTCTAAAGAGTACGTAAGAGTAACCCTGAAAGCATTTCATGTTGGCTGGGTGGATGTATCATATCAGTTTACAGTAAAGAGCAGAGTCATGCTATTGGGCAAAACACTTTTAAATTATTATTTATGGAGTTGTATTTGCAGTTGGTATAAAATGCAGGACTGGTTTCACATGCCTCCACCAGAGCAAGGAGAGCACGCTCCTGAACAAGATTCCCTTTTGTTTCCTGTACTATGTGTGCTGTGGAAAGAGAGACGTCTGGGAAAGGATACAGGTTAGAGCGAATAGTTACATTTGAGTTTAGGAATGCAGTCTTTCTATCTGATATTTTGGGCTTGTTTTGGCTTTTTTCCATCCTGATTAATTTTATAATTTATACTAGTGCTAGCATTAATAAAATGTTTTCCAGTAACATCTTGTGTCTGTTGTTATATGAGTAATTTGTTTAGTAGTGTGATATGAGGGACCTCTAAAAGTCTTTCCTGACTGTCTCAAGGAATTACAACTCTTAATTCCTTCCACTGCAACTTCTTGGTATTTAGCTTCTACTTCACGCTTTTTCCCCACCTTTTTTTTGAGGTGGGAGGAATTGTGTGTAAAGGGAAAGGAAGTCTTCAGTAATTCCTTCTTTCTCCCAAGAGCAAAATATTAACTACAGTTTTATATGCAGTATTTGCTTTTTAAAACAACAGTGAAATAATATTTTAGTTCTCATTTGAATTGTTAGTATTGTGTGTTAATCTTCAGAAAGTTTCATTTGGCTAGTAAGCATTTTATTTCTTATTTTAAAATTTAGTGTTGGGCAGAGACAGATTTATTGTTAGTTCCTAATACTGTGTCTTCCTAAGGAATGTGGTGGTGCTCTTTAGAAGCATAAAGGTAGTCTTCATCTGTGATATCTGCCTTTTGAGAAACTGGGTGAAGTAGGCCTTTTTCCACTTAAAATTCAACAATATTGATGTCTTCTATTTTCAGTGCTGAAACCCCATCCTCTTTCTCCTTCCTGGAGAAGGCGGGAGGCGAGAAATTGGCACCAAGAGGTCATAAATTCACTTTAGGAGTGAGCAGCTGCTTTTAGAACCTGTAATGCTAATTAATGTCTGGTCCTTATTTTAAGTTGTTGGACTCATTTTTATCTTTTCCTCAGTTTTTTAACTATAATTACACAATCTTCTTTCAGTAAGAAACTACTAGACCGTGGTTTCTCTGGAAGAAAAACAGGAACAGTGGTACCTAACCCTCCCTGTCCTCTAAGTATCTTTGAAGTTTCTCCCTTTGAGTTTCAGTAAATCACAAATAGTGTTTTTCAATGTCAAATTTATGGAAATTTTAAAGTAATGCTGTGATGCAACGTGAGGATTATACTTAGTTACTTATCATTTATTTCACTTATTACTTATTATTTCACTTATTTACATCGCTTTGCTATGCAGTTGCTGTTCTTGAAGCAAATACTGTTGCATGTTTTCAGGAACACTTCTAAAACATTCGTTTTTTTAAAAATCCATTGTGGATGAGAAACACACGACTTCACACAGTCTTTTGTCACTGATGACCTCTGTGATACATTCATAAGAGTATAAATGGTTTGTACTGTAAAAGCTAACGTTAGCCTGTATTTCTTTTTGAGATTATACATCCAGTGGGTTATGTTACTATATTACTTGCTATCATAAGCAGATCCCAAATGTATTGATCTTTTACTGTGCATGCAAAGATCATGTGTGCAATGTGTATCTGGCATGTGGTAAGATGTTTCAGACTTAATGAATGTGCTCTGTAGACTTGATAAATGTGTATTGCAAATGGCCATTGCTGGATGTCGGCAGACCAGCTGTAGCTACTGCTTTATCTAGATTGCCAGACAAGGTTGTCAAGCTCTGCCTAAATGTATGATAGTCATATCATTGCCAGTACCCTAACCTTCATTATAGCACTGGTTTTCTAGCTCTATGAGCTGTCAAAAAGCTATGGTTTTGATTTACTGGATTTCTTGCAAGAGTATAGTTTTTTCTTTGAGGTAATTTTTTAAATGCAGTCAGCTTCACAACAAGCTGTGCACTGGAAAATCGTTTGATTATTTCTCAAGCATGCTATGGGCAACTTTTTTTATGTAGTCTGTAGAACATCAAAATATCATTCAATAGTAATGATGCCAGTTTTCCTATCCTCTTTGGTCTTTTCAGCTTTAGTTTTCAATTGAATAAGATCAAAAGCACAAGCAAGTGTTCAACTCATAAACATGAAAAAGGCAAGAAATGTAAGTGTGGCAACTTGGTCCCACCTGTAAATATTAGCATCTGCTTCTGGAATCTAGTAGGCAGTTGTACCGCTTAAAATTATGTGTGTACAGCAAACATATTACCTTCATGGGGCTTTTTTGGTTTGGGTTTGGTTTTCTTAGGAGTGTCTCATTTCAAATTATCTCTCAGTTATTTAATCTTCTGTGAAGGCGTTCTGATTACTAGTAGCCGTGTGGCAGGACCGGTGCATTTTTGACATTCTGATGATGAAACTGCAGCAGCAAACAAAGTTKTCTCTGTCTGTTCTGCCAGCTTTCAGAACTAAAGGGAATCTGGAAGCTATAAACAAATATTTTTCAGTGTCTTAAAATGAAACTTCCTGTTGCCTCTGTTAACAGCACTTAGGGGTCTGAGGATGCAAAATTCCTGGAGTTTACTGACTTTGATAAAAGTCAGACTTGAAATATACTTGTGTGCAGCTGAGGTGCTGATGGGGAGGAAGAAGTGTGTGTTAGTGTACGGTGTTAATTTCATTAGTTGAAATGAATTAGTACTCCTGATCACTGTTTTTGTGTAGCACATCTCATGCACTCAATCATCAGTCTGCTTTTTGTGCCTTTGAAATGCTTCACTTTTTAAGAGATGGAAACAACTGGATGTGTTTCATGTTTCTAGTGAGCCACAGGATATTGGGATCAGATAAACCTGATCACTTACTTCCACCCAGAATCTGTAAGGCTGAAAGACGAGTGGAAGTTTCCTCCTCTTAATCTTCCATCCTATGTCTTCTGACTCAGGTGAGACGAAGAAAACAGCTGCCAACTATCCCACTCTTGCAAGGCGGAAGAAGGTCCTGATGTGACTAGTCCTTCTGGTAGTCCATGTTTCAAGTTATGGCAGTTGGCCAGTTTACCCTTTCTTAGGTTGTCTTCCAGAATTAGCAGTTCTTTGTGATAACTGCAGTGTTCGGCTCTGCTGCAGCTGCTCCTGGTTTGAGTAAAGTCAGCTTTGTTTTCTGGGGTTTCATTTATTTGCTCATGGTTGGAATGATGGTATTGACAGTTGTCTGCAGTGTGAGAAAACTTGGAGGCAAGGTAAAGATGCTGAAGTGTCCTGACTATGGACCGTGGAACGCGGTGGGTTACTTCTGGTTTCTTCTCAGAGATAATCCTCATAATCATATGACTAGTAATAAATTTTGTAAAATCCCATGTGTTTATTAACGTGTTTTTTAATAATAAATGGTTTCAGGGAATCTGAATTTTTCAACTTCTTTTAATTTTTATAAAATACTTTTTTCTCTGCAACTGCTGTTACTCTCTCAGTACTTTAGTTACCAAGCTGGTGGTAATCTTTTCTCAGATCCAGTGTTGTTGGTAGTCAGGCTGTTGCCTGATTACTCCCACGGTATTTTCCTTCCCACAGTCAGAAATAAAGAACATTGCTGCCCTAATAAGCCTTTCTTTTGCTAGCTAACGAATAAACTCAGCAACATGGGTCACTTATACAATATCGTCAGTTCAGTGCCATTTGTGGAGAGAGAACTGAAAAAAAATGTCATTTGGAGTGGAGCTGTAGGAAGCGTTTAGTTCTTGCTAAAAATTCCTTTTTAAAAAGGCAAAAACCATTGGTCAGTCACATGCATTCTGTTTGTCTCTAATTTGTGGTCTTTACTGCTATTCTGGACTTCTGGTCTTAAATAGAGCATTATAAAAAAAGACATTGCTTTTCATTTGTATTTTATATTTAAAATTTCTTTCTTTCTGCTTGTAGATTTGTTTGTAAATGCATCATAAACAGACAGCCCAGAATGAAGAAAGCAAGCAGGAGTGTTGGCTCAGTGCCCAAAGTGCCTGGAGTAAATAAAACTCAAACAACTGAAAAAGCCAAACCAGAAAACGGCTCCTCAGTGTCTGCAGTAACAAAACTCTCCAAAACTGGGACATCAGCATCTCTTTTGAAGGTATAGAATGTTCTGATTATTTATATTTTTTACAATAAAGCTTTAAAAAGAGTAGAATTTTAAGGCCTGTCTTTAATGCAGCTTAGACTAGAGGTTTTTGATACGGGTAACTGGGAGGAATTTGGGTAGTTACACAGCACTGGCCAGGGTAATAGGACCTTGTGTGGCATTCATGCTGTATTTTTCATATTGCAATGCGTGATGTGATGGAAAGCAATATACTTTGCAGAACTTGGCTATTCTGCAAAAGGAGGAGAGTGGAAGTTGTGTTCTGATAAATGTTATTAGTAGTGTCATGTGTTATGCTTGAATGGTGTGTCAGTGACTAACGGGATTTGATAAAAGCTATTTACGAATTCTGGACAAAGAACTAATGAGGTATCTAACATGAGAATTTTTTGATATCAGTGATCCATGTCAGGTCAGTGCAGTTGCATTCTTCTAGCTGTTTTGGCCTTTGCTTTGTGTGAAGTACTGCTTGATCTGAATTTTCACAAGTTGATTCTTTTTCTTTGAACAAGTTCAAAGGTAGAGGTTTTCTCTTATATTAGCAAAACAGCGCAGTAGATTTAGGAGCATGTGGTTTTCAACAACCGAGAAAAATAAGACATACTGAGGTGTGCCGGTGTGGGGTTTTCACCTGGGAGCAAACACGTGGGTTGGACGGATGGTATGAGCCTGCCCGGTCTGCCTCCCTCTCCTGGCATGGAAACATGGCTGGACACACCTCCTCTGCCTTTCTGCAGCCCAGTATGCAGAGCCCTGGCGCTGCTGCTGCTGCCGCCCTGGAGCAAATGAACAAGGGGAAGGGCTGGTGTCTGCCGCTGGGACCTGAACCACTGTCACCTACAGGAAGCCAGATAGACCATTTACATAACTGGCAAATAAAAACCTAAAATTAAATAAGTGGTAAGGGTTGAGGTCTCTCTGTAGTAGCTATGCAGGTTTAGTGAAGTCAAAAGGTGTGTTCCCTTTCTYTCTTTTCTTACTGCTTTTCTTTTATGGAGGAATGGTTAATACTTCTGCTGATGAACTTGCGAGCCAGGTTTCATCGAGATTTTATCCTGATGCTCCCCCTTTCCTCTGCCACCCAACATATCTTGCAGTTTTCTTAACTTTAATCTTTTGATGCTTGTTGACACTACTTATTTTGTATTTCAAGAAACCTCTCAAAGAATACAGAATCAGAAGTCCTTTGTAGTTTACTTACCGAGTTTCTTGTATTATACCTCGTAGTGAGATAAAGGAGGAGGATGATCTAACACTGAAGAAATTTGACCCATTATGCTTTCACGATTTCACTTATATTGGTAACACTTCTGGCTATGTTTGGGTGTAGGATTAGAATTTATGACAATTGTATGTTTGAGGCACAATGAAAATTACGAAGACTTCTCTCAGCTTCATGTTACAGCCAGGCTTACTCATACAGTTGGATGTCTTTTACTTGTTAAGCTGCAGTTGTGCCAACTATGTGACTTAATAATAATCATTGTTCCATACTTATACAACAGTTAGTTGTCTGTGGGGTTTTTTTGACTTAAAGATACTGGCACATCACATTTATAATTACTGTCTTGAAAGAAGTATCAATAACAAGTTGTATTGTTTTTAAAATAATTTTTTGTCTAGTTTTGTATTTGATGAAGCATTTGATACATTGTTTGCGTCATAGTGGTTGTAGGATCTTCTCTTAGACTTGATGAATTGGTGTGTGTGTGTTATGAATTTAATTTAATATTCCTTGACAAAAAGACCGCAACCATAGCTAGCATTAAATAACTTTAATTGCAAATTTATTCGGTCCTCAAAGTAAGTGTGCATATAGATACAGAAAACTTTGAGTAGGATATTGAATGAAAAGCCACTATTAAGGACTAGAAATACACAGTTACAGTACTACACCAATCTTAATTCAGTCAGTAATAATGCTGAGAAATTGAAAATTGCTTTCTAATTATAGTATTGTTGTCCCTCAAGTGGGGTTCCTTATGCGGTGTGCAATAAGCCAATCTCACACACAGAGCCAACATATTTGTTTATTTTATGTCTGCGCAGAGATGGGTGCTAGGTGGTAACTCCACAAAGCTAGCAGAGCTCAGTTAACACACGGTAAGCATTTTATACATTCCGAGCAACTTATCAGTACTTTTTACATTTACACTTAGTCACCCTTACTTCTTGCAATGCCTCGTCTTCACTTAAACTTACCGTCTCCTTTCTTTTTACTGCTCATATTCAGTGGGGAAAGGGCTTCGTTGGATAGGGGACTTTCCTGCCCGGGGCGGGGGTGTGTGTGGTGTGTGTATGTGGGTTTTTTACTATGCTGATTAGGATAGTTCACCTGTCGTTCGAGTAGTTGTTTCTTTAGTTTTATCAGTGGTCTCTTAGTGCTTATCTTGGTACTCCCTTATTTGGCTGACTTACCATGTTTCTTCCCCCAAGGCCATGCCCAGTTAACTCTCTACAGTGGTTGAATAATGTCTTTTGTTTCATTCCTTTTTCTCACCAGAGCCTTCCTGGGATTCACCATCCTTGGTGCATCTAATCCCTCAGATAAACAATGTCAATGTAACCTAAAAGCTAACTCAAACATATGGATCTGATCAGACTACAGTATGGTTTTTTTCTTATCCCCTCCATGATATGACCATAGGCTGGTTTTCAGCCTTTGGGTGGGTTTCTTTCACTATGCATTGTTCCATAGTGTTTGCATTGAGTTTTCAAAGTGTGTGGACAATGAGCACAGGAAGAAACTGTGAGACACACCCTTCTGTACAGCTGAACACTGTTCCAGAGGTCGGTCGGTCTGTCTGCTGCAGAATGCCTTTTTGTAGGTTACTTTTTCTTAGGTTTTTGGCTCCCACTTTGCCCAGGACTTTCGTTCAGCAACCCCCACCACTCCCACATGTTACTATAGCAGAAAGTTAACTGCCAGCCACTTCTAGTTTTTAATCTGTCAAAAAATATTATGCAAATAACAATGTATTCTTATTTTTAAGATCATTATTTTTCTACTTCTTTAGCTAATGAGCTTGTGATCATGCTAACACTCACAACTGTAATTAGACGGCAGCTGTACTTCATACAAATGAATTGCAAAATCCAGTGTCCCTGAAAAGCCAGGACTTGGACACCAACATTTGAATATTAAAAATAAGAATGTGTTTTCAGTATTCATGTGTCTAGGTTTCAGTATTCTGTTTGCAAAATGAAATAACTTAATTACAGATTGTTGTGAAGTTTGATGTTTCAAGCACTCAAATGCAGCAACAGCAAGCATCAAAGAAAATCCCAGGTAGAAATAATTACATATATATATAAAAATGGATTTGAATGAGGTGCAGTAAATAGGATACACATGTTGAGAAACTAAGATGAAATGAATTGTAGAGGTGATGATTCAAGTTTCATTGCACTGAAAGAAAGATGTGGGGGAAAACGGAATATGAGATGTATAATTATAAGAGGTTTTTTTATATAGAAAATCAAAATAGGTCTGGATGATCATTTCTAATTATGATGTTTTCTAATTTTTCATATTTTAATGTGTGGGTTTTAATGCTAAGCAGGATTGCACTGTTTTCAGTAAATGGGAGAAACTGTTCTTCCTTGAGGAAAAAGCTGTTTAATAAACATATGACATTGATTTTGCTTTCATTAAAAAATACACACTACGAAAATACTTAGATTTTTAAAGTCAAGAATGGTTGCCATTATGGAGCGTTAAGAAAAGAGAGCTGCTGCTTTGTAATTTTTCCAAAACTTTGCTAAATAGTTTTCTTTGCCAAGAGTATAGTGTTACAGTTTTGAGAAACTTTACTAATTGGCTGCAGAGGAGGCAGTGCCTTCCAACCTAGACTAGAAATAGTTTATGGGTAAGTCAGAAGAAGAATGGCTGTCTTAAATTCCTTTGTTCAGCAGGGACTGGAGATGACTAATGTCAGAAAGTGTGTATTTTACTTGGTGTTTGKTTTTTTTTTTTTCTTCAAGCTGAGTCACATCTTGACCTATTTGGCTTGATAACATATACTTGTACTATAAGTGTCTAAAAGCTTAATCTAATTTCCCCACTCTTTCAACAGGGTAAAAATGCTGACAGCTAATAGTCCGTTTGAACTATCATGTTTGCCATCTGATTGGCAGATTCAGTAGCAAAATGGAAAATCACTGTTCTGTGTCTTCTTGTAATACCTTGGTTTAGGTGATAGTTGCATCACAAGGTTGTTTCCCTCCCCCTCTACCCTCATGCCCACAAAATTAGTTTAGATTAGATATGAAATCTGATTAGATTACAGGTTGAGGATTGTCATACAGTAGTAGTATGTGCTCAGCTCTTTCCCCCTGCACCAGTAGTGTGGGCTTTGTCRATTTTGTAGCCCTCCAACATTTTTATTTTCCCGTTGGTACTTACATTGCATCTGCTGTTTTGCACAGCTGTGTGACATAGCAGATCAAGGAACTGATCTGGCTCCTGGAAGGAAGGAGCCCTTTGAAAAGGCTTCAGTTTACACAGCACAGTGTGTAAGCGCATGGAGAGGAGCTGGATAGAACAACAGTGGCTTTTAAATAGCAGAAAAGCCAACTTAGATGCACATCAAACTAGAGCCTCAGAGTAATGTGTTTTCTTCCAGCCTTTTATAAACCTTTTTAGAAGGCTATACTGTTTCCTACATGATTCAATAAAAACATTCTTGTCCTAGAGGATTTTACCCTTACAAATACCTGGTTTTATCTGTAAATTATCTGTATTTCTAACAACCGCATGCAGAACAAATATGTTCTCTTCCCAAGCTCCCTTTCATTTTGCAGCTGCTCTTCTTTGTAAGTGGCACAAATCCCATCCATGCCCTTTCCACAATATCATGATCAGTTTTCCTAACTGTTCTGAAATTCGCACTTGCAAAAAGAAACTGTATAGAATGCAGTGAGATGCAACTTTTTTTAAATTAAAAACCTTCATTCTTAATGTATAGAATCATAATGTCTGGCATATAGTTTTTAACGTGAATATGTATGGGAGCTAGAAGTTATAAACCTGCAGAATTTGAAAGTCATGGTGTAAAGTAACTGGTTAAGTCCTAAGCACTACTTTCTGGCTGGGATACTGGTTGAGACTTCAAATGTGTTATCGAGCTGAATAATACAGTTACTCAAGGAATGCTGCTAAAACAGCTGTTTTCTTTTAATTTTTCTTGCCCTTATAATGGGAAGAATGTTTAACATATTTTGATTGTTTCTCCATTTGAAAAATTGCATTTTAAAGAGTTGTAAAGTCTGCCAATTAATGCTTAAGAACTTAGTATTTCTAGAGTTTGCGTTATTCTGAAAGATGTATTCTCTATTTGGGAATCCAGTCCTTGAGACTCCTGTGCTTACTGCCTTGTCACCTTCCAGGCAGCTTCTGTGGCTAACAGTAGTTTCAGGAATGATCATACGAGGTCAGACAAAAAGTCCATCAAACAAATATCCCATCTCTGAGTGCTTAGCAAAGAGCGTGAAAACAAGTCAAGGATATATAGTGAGGGTGGCTTTTTCCCCGCCCGTGAATACTGTCCTAGTATCTAGTGATTTATGGCTTAGTATTTTGAGCTAGAAAGGGTATTTTATTAATGTTGGATTGATTTTTGTTGTTTGGTTTGATCTTTTTGTTGTGAACTTGTTCACCAGAAAATGCTTGATTGTATTCTATTGAAGGACATTATACTAACTTCCAAGTATTTGCTGGTTTAATTATTGTCTTCATTTTTATGCTTAAGCAAACTTTCAGTCAAAATTGAGAAGTGTTACATGGTGTTGTGTTACTGTGCTTTTTTTAATTTTTTTTTTCTCCTTGGCATTGAAACATTAATCATTTYGTCTGGGAGAGAGAAGACTCAGTTTCTGTGGTCAATCATATRTAAGGAATTGAAGTTCAGTTTCAACTTAACAACTCTCCACAGTGCAGTGCCATTTATACTTTTCAACATTCTTGCACAGACACATGAATAGTCAAATATGTACTTTTTAAACTGATGGAATCTTTGACAGAAGAAATGTTGGCTCTCAGCCAGCTGTCTTAAAGCTGCTTCTTCCCTTTCTTTCAGACTAAGAGTAATGATGACCTCTTAGCGGGGATGGCCGGTGGCGGTGGAGTGACAATGACCAATGGTGTCAAGGCAAAGAAGAGCACTTGTGTATCAACAGCATCTTCAGCTTCAGGGACGACCATGAACAGTCTGGAAAATAAACCCAAAACTATTGCAGGTAAATGGATATGTTGATCCTTAAAGATGGTAGATGGGTGGCTTTTTATTTTCCTATTATGTATTGAGGATCCAGGCTGCCTAATGAAGTGGTCAGTAAGACCATGGTCAAATCAAACAAATCCTGTGCTCTTTTCCTGTTTTTTAATAATGTAATTACCTTTTTGGAGGGTGTTCCTTTTAATTTTTTCAGTACTGATTATGCAACTACTATGTAAAATTAATGTAGAGAATCATAGATTTGTCTAAAATAATTTAATTTGTCTAAAAAAATCCGTGCCACAACCCCTAAATCTTTAAGATGTGATCACTTGTTGCAGTCAACATTTTGGACATTCGGTATTGCCTTCCAGAAATAAAGGAAGAGGGCTTTCAGAAATGGTTCAGAAAAGTGAAATGACTTAGTGTGTTATCAATACGGATGGAAATACGTCTTGCCTTCCATTGCTATGTTTTGGATTCAGTAATGCTTGCAAACCTGTAAGGCATCTGGAAATAAAGTAGTAATAATCTATCCTCRTCTTTATGAAATTAGATTAAAATACAAAAAAACTTACATTTCATTTTGGGGAATCATAATATGCAATTCATCACTTGAAAGCTTGCATTCAGGTCTATTGAAAAGAGAGAYAAATTTGAACTTGTAGGAATAGCACTGCTGCAGTTCTTGTACAATTTATCAGAAGCTGCTGAAGACAGAAAAAAAGAAACTTGCAAATGTTAAACTTCAAGGTCTAACTCATTTTCAAAATACTGGTAAAGCATACCAATTGGTAAAGCATGTATCAATTAAAATATAACTGCACTGATTCATGATTAAGGTTGGATAAATGTTTACTCTAAATGTATTTTATGAAATGTATTTACCAGTGTGATTCAGAAAATCATCCACTATATTGCTGATACAAAATACACAATCTTCTATTACAGATACTGTATTTTAAATTAATGTTCCTAACTTTCAAAAAACATATAGGTACAAGCTCCACAACTAAGCGTAGCACTTCATCTGGAAATAAAGAGTCAAGTTCTTCTAGAGAAAGAATACGCGATCGTTCTCGTTTAAGCCAGAGCAAAAAGCTACCTTTGACTGGACAGGGGACCAATGATACGGTACTGGCAAAACGCTCCCGTAGTCGCACCAATCCAGAATCGGATATTCGAATGAGCAAGTCCAAATCGGACAATCAAATCAGTGACAAAGCTGCACTGGAAGCAAAGGTGAACGATCTTTTGACATTAGCAAAAACTAAAGATGTAGAAATCTTGCATCTGAGGAATGAACTAAGGGATATGCGTGCTCAGCTGGGACTTAACGAAGATCAACTTGAAGGGGATGAAAAATCTGAAGAAAAAGAGGCCATTGTTGTCCATCAGCCAACTGATGTAGAGTCTACGTTGCTACAGTTACAGGAACAAAACACTGCCATCCGAGAAGAGCTCAACCAGCTGAAGAATGAGAATCGAATGTTAAAAGACAGACTAAATGCATTAGGCTTTTCTTTGGAACAAAGGCTGGACAACTCTGAAAAACTCTTTGGCTATCAGTCTTTGAGTCCAGAGATTACAGCTGGCAATCACAGTGATGGTGGCGGTACTCTGACATCTTCAGTGGAAGGTTCTGCTCCTGGATCAATGGAAGACTTGTTAAGTCAGGATGAAAACACTTTGATGGACAACCAACATAGTAATTCCATGGATAATTTAGACAGTGAGTGCAGTGAAGTTTATCAGCCACTGACATCAAGCGATGATGCCTTAGATGCTCCATCATCTTCGGAGTCTGAAGGCGTACCAAGTATAGAAAGATCTAGGAAGGGAAGCAGTGGCAATGCAAGTGAAGTGTCCGTAGCTTGTCTGACAGAACGGATACATCAGATGGAAGAGAATCAACACAGTACAGCTGAAGAGCTCCAAGCCACACTTCAAGAGCTTGCAGATTTGCAACAAATAACACAAGAGCTAAACAGTGAGAATGAAAGACTTGGAGAGGAAAAAGTAATCCTTATGGAATCTTTGTGCCAGCAAAGTGACAAATTAGAACACTTCAGCCGTCAGATCGAGTATTTTCGGTCCCTTTTAGATGAACACCATATTTCATATGTTATTGATGAAGACATGAAAAGTGGTCGCTACATGGAGTTAGAGCAACGTTATATGGACCTTGCAGAGAACGCTCGGTTTGAGCGAGAGCAGCTGTTAGGTGTTCAGCAGCACTTGAGCAACACTTTGAAGATGGCAGAACAAGACAACAAAGAGGCCCAAGAAATGATAGGGGCATTAAAAGAACGAAATCACCACATGGAACGGATTATTGAGTCAGAGCAGAAAAGCAAAACCGCGATAGCATCTACCTTAGAGGAGTACAAAGCCACAGTAGCCAGTGACCAGATTGAGATGAACAGGCTGAAAGCTCAGTTAGAGCATGAAAAGCAGAAAGTGGCTGAGTTGTATTCTATACACAACTCTGGAGATAAATCAGATATACAAGATTTGTTGGAGAGTGTCAGGCTGGATAAAGAAAAAGCAGAGACATTGGCCGGTAGCCTGCAAGAAGAGCTGGCACACACTCGCAATGATGCCAATCGATTGCAAGATGCCATTGCTAAGGTAGTATTTAAAACAAACTGTTGTATTTTAACATCCTGTATACACCATGACTTACTTTTGGTCACTGTAGTTCTTTTAGAAGTAAAGGATTAATTATGAGGTTAATCGAATTGCAGATTGATTACTTTCCCTTAACCTTTGTTATGAAAATGACGGAGGCCTTTTTAGAAATTATATGGATACAGTCAGCCACAGGGTAACTGTCGTGTTACTTTTTTAAAACACTGGTATTTACATTCCGCAGCTTATTTCAAGGGCCAAACTTAAACTGTATTTAAGATATTGTATGAATTTTGTGCTTAAGTTGCATGCCTTCTGCAAGAGTTTCAAGGAGTTAGTGCCAAACTGGTGGAAGAGGGATGTCACTGAGAAAGTACTGGGAGTCAAAGTTTGAAGTGATAACCCAGCTGTTGATGATGTGTAAGACCTTTCACAGGTGTCGAGAGAATATTTTCAAGTTTCAGCCTATTCAAGTTGGTTCAGTTAACTTAGAATAAACTAATGATAAATAAAGCAGAAAAGTGTCTTCTTTCTCCAATCAAGAAATGACTAATTTTGAGGTAGACAGAGATTTTACCAAATTTAATTTAATTTCCTGAATACATATTTTAGTTTTAAATGAAAAAAACACATTTTGATAAGCTTTTAAACCATTATTATTCAATATGGCAAATACACATAGGTTTTTTACTAATGATCCATCCGGGAGCAGCTTGTGTGTTGACTGGGTTTTGGATTGAAATGTATATTTCTAGTTCTAGAACAGCTATTTTGACTCAAATATATCTAATGTATCTAGTAAATATGTCTAGTAAAAGTGTTTACCATAATTTAATATAAAAATAAGAATCATAAAATTGATTTAATAACTTTAAGTATGCATTTAAAGGTATATCCTTCTGATGAGAAAATTTATGCCAAATTTGATGTCTGAACTATATCTTAGTTGCAAATCAACATGTTAGTCATGATCACCAGCCAGTTAGAATCAACCTTAATTTGGGAGGAAAAAAAAAGATATAATTTTAATAATTAAAGTTGGGTAGTGCTATTAAAATAAAAAATACTGAAACAGATTATTTAAAGCAGGGCATTTTGTCTATTAAAATTGGTGCCTGACTGTATTGACCCACCCTAAGCCATGACCTAATTTCTCTTGTTTTTCTGACACCCTATTTTTGCTGTTGGGTTAATGTTACTGTGCCTCTGATCCCAGCTTGTTACTTACGTTGCAGTTTCATGAGGCAGGATAAAGTAGCCTCGCTGCTCCTGAAAGGGACAAGTCTACTACCTCTTCCTTTCCCTGTTTTTTTTTTAATTCAATAGCTTGTAAGACTCCTTGGGGAACTACTTCAATTCACTAATACATTTCACACACAAATGTGAATCCTGCTACTCGGTTAAGGAAATTAATCATCTCATAGGTCCAGCAGGCACTACAATTGATGCGCAGAAGAGAACACGCTTTTTTTGGCAAGAGAAAGAAAGGGTAAAGAGTTTCCCCCACCACCTCCTCCCTTTTCCATGGCAGCTAGATGTTAAATTGGATCAGCTGCTCATGAAATCACAGCCTTGGTACTATGGTGTTGTTGCTTCACTTGAATACAGGATACTGCTGTTAGAGTAGCTGGGGAATGCTCGTATATTCATCTTAGGAATAAGAGAGATTAACTCTGGGTCAGGAAAATAGTTGCACTATAACAATACTTTTTTAAAGGCTTACACTTAACTTCTTGTCCCATACTTTTTTATGGTTGCAGAAATATATTGTAAGTATGGTAGTTACAAGTTTTAAAATGCAACCAATTTAGATATGATAAGATACGTTCTTTTTTAGGTTGAAGATGAATACAGAGTATTCCAAGAAGAAGCCAAGAAACAAATTGAGGATCTCAATGTGACTCTGGAAAAAGTTCGGACAGAACTAGATGAAAAAGAGACTGAGAGAAGTGACATGAAAGAAACTATTTTTGAGTTGGAGGATGAAGTAGAGCAGCATCGTGCTGTGAAGCTTCATGACAATCTCATCATATCTGATTTGGAGAGTAAGTGTTAACGAGTTTCTCTTGCAAGAGAAATGATAATTTAAGAACAGCTGAAGTAGAACGCTGAAACAGTGAAAATATTTTCACTTGTCTTTCGTATGTCTGAATTCAAGTCAGACTGGGCTTTGCAGAACCCTTAAACGCTACAGGAAAAAAATCAAGTTGACTTTGCTTTTCCAGTCCCGGTAGTAGTTGGTGTGGGAATGAAAACCTGTGAATTGATAAGAAATATGAAATCTGATAATGCTATTTTCAAGTTGTTTTTCAAAGTAGAAAACATGTAATKACAGGCTTAATAATAGTGTGCTCCTTGTGCATTTTGGAGACTGGATGATGATTTATTGCTTTGATGGTGGTTTGGTTTTTTTTTTTAAGAATGCTCTCTTTTTCAAGTGCCCAAATATTAGGAGTTATCAGGTAGCTTGAGAATGTGTATAATTAATGATTTCTCCCACTGGAAGAAAGGTGGTTTTAGTGGAGAACTGGGTGAGTGGAGGCCATGAAAGTTATAAATGTCAGAGCTGACTTGGCAATATGGATGTATTATATATCTCTTTCTGTGTGGATTTGCTCAAGTCGTGAAACTGATCTGTGAACCTAAAAATGAATCTGACAAACTTCAAGCAAGTTAGAATAAAACCTTATCTGCTAACTCTTGCCACTGTACAAGAAATGGTTGTGGCTTACAATGAAGTTAATGTTTACTGTATACTCATCTAGCTCTCCGTGCCTTAGTTCCCTCTCTGATCTCCAGGACCTGCTCAGTCATTTCTACCGTGGGCTGGAGTTCTGCAATTAGTCTCTGTCTAAATAAGAACTTGGGCAACTGTACCCTGGCAAGCTATATTTGCACAGTGCTACTTACAGAATTCAAATATCTGCTATTCTTCCATGGTATACAAAGACTTAACAAGACAGCAAAAACCCCAAAGTATAATCCCTTTTAACAGCAAGGGAGATATTAATAGAAAGGATTTTAAATTGGTCTGCTATCAAGAAAAGGTAGTGTCTTAAGCAAGCTAAATTGTTTATTCAACTGAAGCTCGGTGTCTTCAGACATGCGTCTGTCAGCTAGGTTTCCCTAAGCAAGCCTTCTTTATCTTGAAAGGCAATCACTCTTTGCAAAATTGCTTTACGTTTTTATGCTGCCATTTTTTTTCTCTTTTTGTTCCAAAACCAAAGACAGACATTTACTTGGGAGCAGGAGCTCAGGCACATGGTTTGTGGCTCTGACTTTGTTCCTGAAGTAGTTGTGTAGCAAAGCGTTAAAAAGATTGAACACTTTTCTACTTGCATTTTTTTGTCCATTAACTGAAATACATTCATACAGAAAACAGCACCATAGTCAAGCAAACATTTAGGTATCTACTTAGTAATCCCTGATTACAAGGCAGCTCTAATTCCTAGATGCTTCTGCTTTGGGGGTACAAAATAGCTGTCAGATATTTCACTTAAACTGGTAAAAATTTGGGCGGACAAACCTCTGCCTGGGCAGAAATTTGCAACAAAAATTGCGACAGTCTTTGTTACTCATCAGTCTTGGAATAGTTTGGAAAATTCAGCTGTACTGGCCGATGGCCTGGTGTGATCCTTTAGGGAAGAAAGCAGTATTTCAGTTACAGGCAGGAAGGAGAGTGGCATCTAGTGGCAGTAAGAAAGGATGGCACCCGAAGAATAGTGTGAACTTAAAAAAATATTTTTCTCTGACCACTTTAAAATGCTGTTCATTGTGGGTTTTCATAATTAAACCTCGTACAGCAGTTTCTTGGTGGTAGCCTCTAAGTAGTGACAGCAAAGAACAGCATCTCAGAAAATCTGGGACTTGGAGGTAGTACATACAGGATATGAAAGACAGAATTTTAATAATTTGTATTAAAGTGACAGAAAAGCACATCTTGGTAGTAGTAAGTGATCTTATGCTGATCAGACTTTTGGTCAGTTCTGCTATTCTGTCAGCCAAATGTATAATGCTTGTGCTTTTAAATGTGGAGAATGTAGTGTAAGTTTTGGGTATTATAAAGCACTAGTTAGAAGAATGATGTTTTTTCAGATAAAGAATGATAAAGGTTTTCTTTAATGAACTTTTATTTTAGATTTTAAAATATGAGGAAATCTAACCCATCCCTTGGGGAGAGAATTTGCATAACAGCAAAGTTACTGAGTGAAAGTGATGGCAAAACAACTGATAAATGACAAGTGATAAGTGATGGAAAATTATCACTTAAAGAATTCACAAAAGACAGACTTTACAGTTAGCAGAAAGGTGAGGTGAGGTGAATGTTCATTCAATTTAATGGTTAATCAACACTAAATAGTAACGTAGGAATGTGAAATGCTCTAGCACTGCTACTTTGGGCACGCTTCATTGTGGGCTTTCCAGACACCAAAAAGAAGCACAACGAACATAGGATGAAACACTTTTCACAGTAATCTGAATATGGAACTGTCACATTTTAGCTGTTAATATGTCTGCCTGCAAAAACTGGGATGTCTTTGATGTGGACAGTAGGATGTAAATTGCATTGATTAAAAACGTACAATATGTTCCTGATGTCCATCCAGCTGCAGCAGGAACTGTAGTCAGTGGCGGCTGAAGTCATTACTGGTGGGACAAGGAGTTTTAAGCATGGTGCTTCTGTATTGTATCTAAAAAGTCTAAGAAACATTAAAATAACCTGTATGTTTTATATCCTCACTAGTGTGCTGAGATGAAACAAGCCGTAGTGGAGATGGGTCTGTAGGTACTGGAGTGGAGGTGGGGGGCTGGGGGRGGGCAGGGCAGGCTGCAGGGGCGGCGGGCGTTGCGCTAGATGGCGTCTTTCCTCGGGCTTTCATTTCTGACTTCCGAAAAACTTTCGGTAGTCAGGTAGCCAAGCTGTCACATTACTCATCTTCGATGACTAAGGGGAAAAAAGAAACCTATTAACTCTTCCAAGCAGTTAAGAAGAGTTTGTGGGGAAATTTTGTCAGAGAACTTTTTCTCCTGATTTGCAGAAAATTCATATTTGTAGGTTAGCTTATCAGTTGTCAGATGTTTCTTCTGAAGCCTGAAAATACTCGTTGCATGTTCACTTAGCACAAGGTATGTGTGCTAAACATATCAGTTCTCTTAGTCTGTAACTATTTAAGTCAGTAAAATTTTTGGGCAAGTGTAGGTGAGCAATGCTCAGTGAATAAATAGGTCTTTTATGGAGCTGGCAGTGTTAGTTTTTAATTCTGCTGTATGTCATTTTGAAAAGGATTTTGACAGCAGTTGTGAAACTAAATTTTTACGTTACCATATTGAGGCCTTTTCTACCATGATTTTGGAAAACTCAATTGGATGTTAATTTTCCAATTGTTAGTAATTTTTTTTTTTTGCTAATGTTGGACCCTTAAAAAAATCAGCTTTCTTGCTGTGCAGACTTGACAGTGATGAGCTCAAAAGAAAGACTGATATGCAAATTGCCCGAGCTTTGGTATATTTGTAACCAGTGCCTCCTCCTTATATAAGGAAGCTATAATTCTTAAATTGACTGTAATGCTGGCACTACTCTATGTAGATGTGATTATACTGGGATAGCCATTTCTATGCTTAAAAATTGAAATACTATCCTAGTATAAGGCAAACGAATGTAACTCATATAGAAACGGCGAGAATGCCCATTGTGGATTTGCCTGTGTCAGGATTACTTGGTTTAGCGTTGCTTATCAGAAATGGTAATGTCATGTTTTGAAACTACTRTGCATATCTGAATATTTTAAGTCTTTTYTGTCTTTTTTTTTCCCCAGGGACAAATTTAACAATTGAATGTTGATACTCATTTTTATTTCATAGTGATAAATTCTAACTGCTAATTATAATCAGTAAGAGTTACAGATACAGAATACAGTGATACTTTTTCTCTGGCAGTCTTATAAAATTCAGATGATATCTTAGGTTCTTCCTCCCACCAGCAGTAGCTGTAATGTTTTTCTTTACCATTTGTAGTCTGCATTTCCCATAATTTATCTACCTTTTAAAAAGCAAGGACTTGTCAAACTGTGATTTAAATCAATATCGTTTTGTAAAATATAGACATAATTGAATGCAGTAAAACACAAGCAGCTTGCTGATTTGCCATCTTTGTTTATCCTATAATTTCTCAGAATGGTCTCCTTGTTCTTCACTTATCCTAAACAATAGTTACTTTTCCTTTTATCTCAGTCCTCTTTCTTGTCTGTGCTCCTTAAAAGGAGACCAGATAACGGTAGAAGTACCTGTCCTACCTTACTGAAAATTGCAGCGCATACAGGTRGAAAGGGTTTGTGTGTGTTAGAGAAGAATTGTGGAGGTTGTGAGGATGCAGAAAGGAAGGATACCACAAGGCCGGTGTACAGAGAATTGCTGCCTGTGTGCCTATTTTGAGTACTTGAATTTTCAGGCTGCAATTGGTGGCACAATGCAAAGAATGGAGTTCAGGCTGTAAGAGGTGAAATCACTTATCTTAGTCTTAATTTCTCACTACGTTTCAAATTCAGCTGCAATTTGGTAGTTCTTTTCAGTTTTTTTTTTTTATCTCTTCAATTGATTGGGGAAGAAGACTGTTTCCAACAACTGCTGTAAAATGCTCTGTATTGTTTATAGTAACTGCAGAATATTCAGACCATTGTGTTTTACTTCAAAGCATAAATATACTAAAACTTAATGGTGCATTTCATATCTCACAAAAGCTCAAAACAATGGCATTACACAAGCTTTAACTCTGGATGCTTTTATAGTTTCTGGTTTGTGGTTATTTTTAAATGSACTATAGCTTGCTTTTAGTAGTAGAATAAATTTCATTTTTAAAAACACATTTTCTTTGAACTGTCTTTAAAAGAGAAAATGGTCATCCACTAGATTTTGTTTCAAAGTGCTACTGGAAGCTCTTCAGGCCATGTTGAGTTGCTGTCACTGTTGAAAGTTATCTAATTTGCAGGGKTTTTTTTTAGCATGTGTTTGAAGGAAAAAAGGGTGGGGAGGGGAAGCRACTTTTATAACTTTGCCCTAAAGCTGGCATCTCAGTGCTGACTTTAGCTTAAACAAGTTATGTGTACAGAGACAAGCTAAAAATTGGAGGGCTTTTCTTAAATAGCATGGAACCATGAGATTTGAGTGGCACGCTCTGTTAGGCTTATCTTCAAAGCTTAAAGATCAGTTGGATGCATCTTAAAATGTGCAGTCTTGTARGGAGGAGATAAATAAGGAAATATCTGTCTAATTTTAGTGTTTCAACTTTTCCAAGCCTGAAAGATTTGCAGGCCAACTGAGGTTTCTATCATTCTTGTAAAGAAATTAGCTRTGGCATTAAACGCCTCTATACTCGGGACTGTTGAGGCAAACCTCAAGAATTTCTTCTGATGAAGAAACCAAAAGGAGTTCCATGGCTGAAAAATTGAAATGTTCTTATGAGCGTAGTTGAGGCTCCTGAATGTACACATCAGCATAAATCAGCTTAAATCTGTTCTTAGTCTTTGTTGCATCCGATTTAAASATTTTTAAATATTTACTATTTTCCATTTAGTCTGCCATAGCCTCATTTTTATTGTCAAGAAAAGCCCTTTGACAAAAGACCAGGAGTACTAAGGGTATAGGCTTACTTGGGAGGACACTGGTAAGTATTGGCAGAACAACTGACTTTGAATAAACCCTAGTTTACTGGTTTTCCTGAGACCTGATACCCAAATAAAAGCACTGGAAAGTTTTTYATGTTAGAAAATGAGATCTGCAAAACTTTACTGTATCAGTCTGTTTGTATGAACGTATATACCTATCTTCTGACTATTCAAACATTTATTATGCAGTTCCATAGATTTTTGCCTTTTTACCAAGGTTTTGTATTTTGGACAGCCTAAATTTATTAGGCACCTTCAACCTTTTTGTGGAAGGAGCATTGCTAATATACAGGGAAAATATTTGTTTCCTGCAGATTTTGGAATAATGAACCTGAACAAAAAAATGCATTCAGTCAGTTGGCCCATCATTTTAACAGTTTGGAGATAGCTACATGATGCTATAGAAATAAAATCATCCTAGAATCCAGAGATCAGTGAAGTGACTCACTAATTGGAAATTTATGCTGTGTTCTTCTTCATTAGTTGCTTAGTTATAAGAATGGAGTAATCAATCACATTGTCCTTGAGTATTGAATAAAGTAACAAATGAATAATAATTGCAGTAGCCAGTCTGTCAGACGCCACATGAGGAGTTGGTGGTGATCAAGCTGCATACCCTTTTGTATAGCTGCTGACAGATTTAAGGGACCATCTCTTTCATAACATGATCTCACAGACTGTTTATCTCTTTGCTGTAAATATAGCTTGTTTCAACTTCAAATAGTAGCTTGATAGACAAGAACGTAAGATTCTTGACGACGTGAGTAGAATTTTATCCCCGTTGAAGCTATGGCTTCATGCCTTGTTATGTCAACTGCTTAGTGACAGCGAGTAAATTGTGAATCAAAAGGCTTCATGTAGCTGCAGCTTATGTTTGAAGAGAGAAAACCCCCAGACATCCATGTTTTTAGGATCTTTCCTTGTTAAATTACCTACCTCGTTTATTTGCTCTTTGTTATTGCTTTGTCATTTKAATATTGTGAAGGGTAGAGAAGAGACTGGGATTTGTATAAGAATTGAGTTTGCTTAATGCTGTTGCCCTCACCAGTCAGAGAAGTATGTATCTATTGACACTTGCTGTCAAATTATTTCTGCTCATACTATTTTTCTCCAGATGRCTTTTGTTATAAAAATGTATTTTCTGAGTAAGTTTTTAAAAACATATGCAGGTTGTTTCAGTTACTCTTTTTTAAGTAAATAGATCCCTGACGAGGATCTTACAGATAATTTGACTTTCTTTCCAGATACAGTTAAAAAACTTCAGGACCAAAAGCATGACATGGAAAGGGAGATAAAGAATCTTCACAGGAGACTCCGGGTAGGTTAAAACCTAAAAACTCAATAAATTGTAAACTTGGAATGTCATAAGACCTGCATGTGAAATTGTGGAAAGGTAGTAYGATGAGATGTAATACCATTAACATAACTATTTCTGAGAGACAGGCATCATATGGGAATATATTTACTAACCTACAGAGACTAAAGAATTAACTTCTGAAAAATTCTCAGTGTCACAAAAATATGGCGTTGGGCTTGGGAGAAAATGTTCCTGTGTCTTCTGATGCATAATTTAATATAATTCCCCCCTCCACTTTGCATGTTTTCTTCGTTTCTAGAAAAGAAATTCATGACCTTGGAAGTCTAGTTATTTCCAGCAAAACTTCTTCAATTTAACTTGTAAGTTAAGTTGTGCCTAATGCCAAAGATGAGGACCTTTATCATTCCTGTAAATTGTTTCCTATACAGCATAGGGAAACTATGAATAATAAGGATAACTTTTATTTTTAACTTCAAAATTCTTGCTSCTGCTTTAAATTTGAAGTTTTATTTACTTACAGGAGGAGTCAGCAGAATGGCGTCAGTTCCAAGCTGATCTGCAGACTGCAGTGGTTATAGCAAATGATATAAAGTCTGAGGCCCAGGAAGAGATAGGAGACCTGAAGCGTAGATTACACGAAGCTCAGGAGAAAAATGAGAAACTCACTAAAGAGTTGGAGGAAATAAAGTCACGCAAGTATGCAAAAGGCAACAGGGATATTGTCTCTTTTGGGGGGGGGGATACAATTTTGGAAATCTGGTATCTTGACTATTATTGAGACTCTGGAAGTTCATCAATCCTCTCACTGTGAGAACCTGTATTTCAACAAGCTGCTTTACGCAGGCTTTCAGGGGTCGAAATAGGCAAACTTATAAGAACAATATTTGTTTCTTTATACTGTATACTTAATCCATGCAAGAATATTCGGTTTGGCGCTTTTGCAAAACCAGGTTGGAGTGGAGGATTTTTCCTCTTTAACAGCTGGACATGATTTAACTTCCCTCAGTGTGAAAAACAAGCAATGTTGGCTTTTCTGTACCGTCATTCATACTTCTTATTAGCAGCCAAGGCTTTTGGTATGGTTAAAAATACAGCTGAATTTTTACCTGAGAAGAAACCTTTGTCTAATTCTGCATATATCTTGTACTGTTTTCTTTCCACTGATAATTGTTTCTGGAAATAATTAGAGATGCTTTGTGTACGTTTTTAATAAAAGCAATTCAAACTGTGATGTATTGTGGCTTGAATTAGGTGCTGCAGTTATTTAGAAACTGAGTTATATGTCTTTCAGAAGTATTAAAGTCCTCAAATCCAAATAGAATAGGAGCATCTTGGACAGCACCATTTGAATCCTGACTACATTGTCTCTAGGGATTGAATACATGTATAGCTTACAATTACAGTAATGATATTTGTGATGTGTATATATTAAACCATTTTTTTCCACATGGATGGGCATTTTATAGCATACCTGACACTTAACCCAGCATCTAGTAGGATATTAGATAATGCAGGCTATGGAATTTGGGGAAAACTGATGGTAGGAAGAGCAGACTGGTTACACTGAAAATGGAAAATTATCTGGGTGAATGAGTGGTGGGTGTAAGGCATCTTATCTGGAGTAAGATCACCAAACTAAGTAATACGAACGATTCTTACTCATACATTTCAGCCAGAATTGTAATTGTTCAATTACTGCTTGCAAGTGAACCTTTGAGGTTACAGTTGCACTTTTGAAGGTAGAATTGGCTTGCTGATTCCAGTCATTATTATCTATACATAAGCATATTTTGACATTTGATTCACTGCAGACAAAGAGGCAACTGAATCAGATTCCTTGGAAGTGGTATAGCTACTATATTGGAAGGGAAGGTGGTAGGAAAGTCTGTTACAGTGTCTGAAGGAAAAATCGGTCAATTTTTAATTATTGCAGACTGTAGAAAATAGGTTGCTTTAAACAATTCTTATCTTGTGAGGGATACTGAATACAATAACCACTATAAATACTCTGTACTAAAAATCTAAATGTTTTTTTTCAAAACTGATTCATATGCTGCCTGAAGGTGTGTGCCAGAAATATATTCTTACCTCCTTAGTATTCATTTCAATTGTTTTCTGTTTATGCAGGTGGAAAAAAATTCTCATCTCCGAGCTGATTATTTTCATGTGAAATGGTGAAATACTTAAGGCTCAATTTTTTCCATCCATGTGTACGTGTGTGTGTTTGAGAGAGAGGAGCAGAAATTAASCCTTAAATCAAGTATTGATTTGATAGAATTTTCACCTGGTGCTTAAGCTTTCTTGCTGACAAATAGTAAGAACTTACAGTGATAATTTAGGTTGATAATCTATTTCTAAATTACAGTGGAAAGAAAACTAGGTTAATATAATAACCRTTTTGGACCATAGATTTTAATTTGACTTCAAATTTGTGCTGATTTTTTTAAGACTTTGCATATTAAAATGTTTTTAAAATGCCTTAAATGGGCTGCATATTGATTTCAGGCAGGAGGAGGAACGTGGTCGAGTGTACAATTACATGAATGCTGTAGAGAGAGACTTGGCAGCTCTGAGACAAGGAATGGGCCTGAGTCGCAGATCATCCACCTCCTCAGAGCCTACTCCTACTGTAAAAACACTCATCAAGTCATTTGACAGTGCCTCCCAAGGTAATTATTTTCAACCAGTGTAGTAGCTTTACCAAGTTACGATTTTGCATATGTTGACATGGACACTTCTAATGGCTTAGCTAATTCAAAGGTAAGTTGTTTTATCGTACTGTCATGACCTATAAGTGATGGCTGAAACAAACCAACCTAAACTAGATTGCACAATAGATCATTCACTGCGGTTAAGTGCAAGCATCCTTTTTTTGTCTTGTCTTTATTTTTTCTTCACTGTTGCATTGCCAGTGACTCATGTTAGGTGCTTTGATTCAATGCTCCCGTATGTTAGAAATATATAAACACATACTACACACATAATTGTAGCTGGAAGCGTAGCTGATTTCAGCCTGACTATTAAAACGTGAACTTAATGTGCCAAATTAAGCATTCTAAAAGCCATGTAATAGCTAGAGCTGAGTTTGTTTCTTTTAATAACTTACATTCTTATAGTCAAGGTGTTGATGAAAGTTAAAAATAAAGTCCAGCCAGTATCAGCCATTAAAAGATATAGGGAATATTTTCTAAAATGAAAAGGATCTCACTGTTGAGACAATGTATTTTACTGTAATTCTCTGACTGTGGAAACAGGTGCTGTTGTCCTTCTCTGTAAATGAGCAGAATAAGGAATCCAAGTAATTATCCTGAAATGAGAAACACTTCAGTTTTAGCTTTGACTGCATATGAGACTTCATATGGATTAAAATATTTCCCTTGCCAGGCCTTTTGGCTTTGAATTTCATTTACAATAATGTCACTGTAAGTCTCTGATGTAAAAAGGCTTGGCTGGAAGTAGACTATATTACCAGAGAGACTTAAAGTACTGTACTGTGCATGGCAAATTATTTTTAATTGCTTATAACCTGAAAATTTGTTAAGGAATAGAAGCATCTCCATATCACTTGGCGATTCTGTAAATGGTTCTATTTTCACACTTGTTCTCTTTGTTCATAGGTATTTACAAATTTTTACCTTCCTAGTGTTAATTTTGAAGTTTTTTTTTAATCTGTTATTGGATAAAGGTGCTTTATTGCCAGAGTTAGTTCAGTAAAATGATAAATCACCTCTCTGTTCTTTTTAATCTTTCATTTCAAGCTTCTGTCTCCCTTCTTCCTCAGCATTTGTGTCTAATCATGCTGTTAAATAATCAGATGTCTGATTCACCAACTCAGCATTTGTCTGTTTTCATACATTTCTAAACATGTTATTTGTTTATTCCCAAAATTCAGGGACTGTCATATAATATGTAGTACCTGTGGACTTTGATTGGAAATGAGAAAGGAGAAGGAGGTGATACATGTTATCTACCTTGTCTTACTGGCAGACCCAGGAGCCTGCTACCATCTCTTTAATTATCTGGAGATCAGAGAACTAGTAATGCCACCATTTACATCTGCCAGGGTAATAGTATCCTGTACCTTAGCCTTGTCTACCCCCAGTAAACTTATGTTTTTACCATGGATGATATATTCAAGATAGAAAATGAATTTAATTACAGAGGGGTAAATGTGTAGGCATACTTTTAAATGATTTTGCAGTCAGTTACTAATTGAAATTCTGAAAGATGTGATCTGGTAAAACTAGTAATGTAAGGCAAGAGTTTGCTATAACAGCCAGTCTCCTGTTTCACTGCAAAAGAGTGCAATGCTCACGGTGGCTTCCTTTCTGTGTTTCTACCAGTTCCAAGCCCCGCTGCTGCGACAATTCCTCGCACTCCCCTGAGCCCAAGTCCCATGAAAACTCCCCCGGCTGCTGCTGTATCCCCTATGCAGGTAAGCGTTTTATGACTGCACTTAATCATTCTGTGTAAAGAAGAGCATGTGAAACTACAGGTGGTAATATACAAAAATTGGCTGATTTTGTGGGGACATAATGATAAAATGTTGCCTCAAGTAAGTAATTACTAAAATGTTCAGTCTAACAAAAGAGTCTTTCACTGAGAACCAAGTTGTAAATACAAGATTTGGCATAATTTGGAAGTTCTTGTTAAATGCTCCCAACCCTTACTATTCCTGTGCTCCTGAGAAGCACGGGAGGAAAACTTTATCTGCATTCCTTAGTTTTAGAGTTGCTGTTCGTCAGTTCTTAGTCCTGTGCCTGGCATGGAAACGGCAGTAATCCCCGTCGGGCAATGGGCTGAGATCTGCGCAGAATCTGTCTGCACTCATCAGTATAAATGTATCCCATGCTGCATGGGCTTTCGATAGCAGACCTGACCAGAGAGGAATGAAATCATTGTGAATTGATTATCTGTTCATTTTGTACTGACCGAGAATTTGGCCAGTTGGTGATTGTACTGCGTATTGTGTCTTGTCCCCTCTGAAGCTTCGTCCATTTGTTCAGCTGCTACAGGAGCCTAGGTACACTAAGATTTGCATCATCAGTACTCTAATGCTCAGCTTTATAGATCACTGCTGGTTGTATTGTCTCACTAGCTGTGTGAAGTGTGATTTTGGCAAGAGTCAACAAATTGAGGACAAAGCAGATGGGACCAGATTCACAAAGAAAAAAATCAAAGAATGTACTATATGTTTTACTCCTTTAATGTCAGTAATTCTCCTGTTGCCTTCAAGATATTACTAACCAGAAGTATCAAAACTTGATTTTTACTGTAGGTCAGCATAATGTTTTGGTAATAAGTCCTCTCTGTGAACTGAAGGATCTATATCCATATTGGCTTTTAGTGCTGAAGGAACAATACCTGGAACAGATTGACTGTTCTCCTGTGGTCAGACTAGTGCAGCTTTTATTCATTTGAGAGTGAATGTCATGAAACAAATGGATAGCCTCAAAGCAAAGAGGAAGAATTAAATGTTTTTTGTGAGAGCTTCTGCTATTTCCTGCTGTCTCACTCTGACAGCAGTTTTCTAAAGTAGTTAAATGTGATAAGTTCTCTGACAGATGCTTTGTTCCTATTGATCTGTCTTTATATTTCTCTTTATTTCTGTGCTCTTGTAGGAAGAGGCAGACTTAATCTCATGTTCTAAAAGGCTAGTCCAGAGCTTTGGCAGACAGAAGACTTTTTGATGAAGCATAAGGCTTATTTCACTTTATTTGCCTGTAAATTAACCATGAGCCAAAGTAATCTCTTAGAATACTGTAAACCTGCTCAGGTTTACAGCTCTTGTTAGATGTTCTCAATCTGCCGGAATTACTTGAATTTTGAATTCAACTTCTGGTAAAGAACCAAGTCATTAACAGCTGGATACTCATTAGTGGGAAACATTGCCTGAAAAACAAAGGGGAGGGCATGTAAATGAAAACAACTTCTATTGTCTTTTTGAAGATAGGTGGATTTCTTGAAAGTATTTGTAATTATCCAGAAAGCAACTGGGTTTCATGACCTTAATTATGTAAATTGTATTTAAAGAATATTTTCTGCTCAAGAGAGAAGGGGTTCAGGTTCAAAACCAATTTTCATCATCTTTTGCCTTTTCTTTATTTTCATATTACTACCTTGTTTTCTACTGTTGTGTTCTATGCAATTTTTAATATTTTTTGTCTGTGGTTTTTGCTCTCTTGCAATTGAAAAGCAAGATTGTAGTGAGTAGTCACTATGTGAGTTGACCTATTGGCTCCCACCTTATAAAAGTCATCCATGGTTTAAGATCTTGAGTAAAAGTGGAAGGGTTGATCTCTGTATTGGTGTGGCAGCGCTTATTATCATTAATCTCAGTTGCTTTTAAATGCTATCACAGGGGCAATATTTACATGGGCACCTACTGAGAAACTGGCACAATTTTGATATTACGATAAGATGGATTGATTGCAAAAAAAGAACCTCCAAGTACATATGCATCAACATGTGCCCTCTCTGAATTATGCATATCACTTCATTTTTGTGTTGGACTGTGTCGTGAATTTCCTCAGTCTTGGGGAGTTTCTGTTTGCTTTGTTTGTTTTTCTTTACAGTAATATGTGTATGTATAAGGAGATACATTCTTGGATACATTTTTGCAACTGAAAACAAACAAACAAACCCCTTTCTGGCTTCAGGTCCAAGCCTGCAGTGGAACATAGCTGTTATTTACTGTAGTGCTTAGCAATACTGCAAAACAATTTAGGAGGAGAGGTATGAAGAGAATGCCCTTCAGAATGTAGAAACAACCCTGCTGGGTTAGCCTAAAGCTTAGCTGGTCTGGTATGCCACTGAGAGTGACCAAAGCAGATGCCTAGGGAGGAATATAAGGACAAGGAAGCATCTCTGCTGCTTTCCCTGAGTACTTTCTTTTTCTGTTTCATAGCTGGAGGGCTCTCTGAAGTAGACATGGTTTCAGATTCACTGGTCACCACTAAATGTCCTGCTTTGCTTTGAGCATATCAACTTTCAGGCTCCAAGCAATTCAGTGTTAGAGACTTCCATATCGTAACTACTTAATATGTGAAGAACTGTTTGTTTTGAAATTGCCATGTGTAAGTGCATTGGCGTGAAGTACCTCATTGAAGTACATACTGAAGTCCAAAGTGATCAGGAATAGGTACCTGGTAGTGATTGTAGGTCATGTTTTCTTCCATAGCCAACAACAGATGCAAGAATGAAGAGTCAGAAGCAAAATATTTGGAGTTTAAGGGATTAGTTCATCCTGCCATAGTTCTGCCTCAAAATTCTGCCTCAAAGTGTCAGGTGTTTGTCCTCTTTTACTTTTTTTGTCTCACCTGTGTGCTGGTTCCTCTTCTGGAGTTGTTACTCATCTTACCAAAAAAAAAAAAAAAAAAAAAAAAAAAAAGAAAGATTTGAAAAAAGTCTTAGGTAGCTAGCAGAAACTATATCTTCAAATTAGGAACAGCTGTGAGAAAGTAACTGTTGATCTTAGCATCTTTATCTGTTACTGTAATTATGTTATACAGAGACTACTACATAAAAACATGTTATTTAACTCTCTGAACAATTTTCTTTATACACCCTATCAAAAGTAGTCCTTAAAGTTTCTAGAATTTTCTTTTGATAGACCTCAATGTAGGATGAATAAGAGGAGGATGACAGATTGCAGAGCATCCATCTTTAGTAATTTCTGTCCCATTATTAGCCCTCATGAAGCACGCGATTCCTCTGAACTTTTGATCCTTTCATTTAGTGTTGAGGAGTATGAACACTGGTATAAACGACAAATGATGTTTAGCAGTTAAGTGAGTTTTAGGATGTATTTCTAGTTGAAGAAAAAAAGGTATTTATAAAGAGATTGGTAGGATCCATACATGTTTGATTGCACATCAGATGTGTTTTGTTTTGTAAGTAAAATGAGTAATGGCTGAACTGCAAATTCAGCAAAAGCTCAGTTAAGCAGAAAAGTTTCTAACACTTGTAAAATGTTTCAGGAAAAATTATTCTCCAAGAGACTTGTGCACTAGTACTATATAAATATTGCCAAGTGGAACTAGATAAACATTAGTTGGTTCATTTTCCTCTAATCTGCTGTGTGTTAGTCACTATGTTACTACTGCTAGTTGTAATAGTAAGAGATGTAATAAGGAACTAGCAACAGGGAAAGTAAGCCCTGTCTGCAGTGTCAACAGGAGCAAAAAGACAAACAGTTCGTTTTATAACAAGGAGACAAGACCAGTACACAGCAAGTTATCAGTTGAGTAATAAGACCACTTTCTGACAATATCCATGAGGATGTTTGGTTTTGAGTGATATCCGGAAGCTGAGAAAGTGGTAAAGGTATATGGTTATGCAGCACTGTGCCTGCTCAGTACATACCTTTTGTTTCCTGGCTGAAGTTCTGTACTACGCTGTCTTTGTAATGATAATCCCAAAGCTAGACAAAATTAAATGTTTTTCTTTTAACCTCGTTATCTAACTCTATTATAGTGGTTTCCTTTTGTGGAGGGGGGAGGCTCTCACTTCGATAGCATCCTTGTCCTTTATTTAAAAAAAGAAAAAAAAAAAGAACTCCTAAGTGAGTGAAGTGAACTTTAAAGTTAATGCAAATTTGACATACAAGTTCTTATGGGAAACTGTTGTAGGCACTTCTCTGCATGGCTCACAATTGCAGTCACTTTCATCTGCACGTTTAAAGGAATAATCTTTGTAATGTATGTGCAGAACTTTTGATATATAAAGTGAAGAAATTCTTCATGCTGTATTTTGAGTTAGATTCTTAGATGGTTGGCAGGTTTTTTTGTCCATTTGATTTCTAGCACAAAAGCATAACTCTAGTTTGACTCTAAATGATGGATAGGTAGTCCTGTAATCCTGCCTGTGCTACAGGATGCTGAAAAATATGTACTGTTAACTTTTTTTAATCACAGTTTTGGATTTGTCTGTCTTGCCGACATGATTTGGCATGAGAAACATCTGACCTTTATTACCTTACAAAGATAAGGCTCAGTTAACCTTCTCATCTAATCTTGGGCCAGATGGAGAGCTGAAAGAGTTTTCAGGATAAAGACATTACTGGACTGATTGTGATTAAATATAGGAATCTAATAGAAAGGAAAGGGTGAATAAAGAATGTATTATAATTTGCAATAGGCTCTTTGAAATAATTAATTTAAAAAAGAATAATTGTGGATGGTCTTCCCTGAGTCTTCAGCAACTGAATATGAGTTTCAGTAAGTGTAAGGATAATTATTGCATTGTACAGTTCATTTGTGTGATACTAAAATGGTAATTTCAGTGCTGTCCAGTGGTTAATTATTGTGTGCAAGACTTAACACATCTGTGATCATGTACTTACACTTCAAGCTGCTAGAAGCCATGCATTGCTAAATATTTTACATGAAGCTTGAAAAAAATTCCTTTCATAGCTAGTTCAGAGCAGAACAGAAATTAAGGTGACCTTAGAAAGAAAAAAAATTCTATTTGTATTTTGTTACATATTTGACAAATACTTAACAAAATGTCTCTCTTGAGTTGTTCACAGAGCATCTCAGTTAAATAGGTGGTAACAAAAGCTGTTGACATTCTGAATAAAAAATAGTTTTTTCAGTAGGGTTTTTCTTAGGAAAGGGTAGTTCGTGTCACTACACTCAATACACCATTATCCTAATTTTCCAGGAAAAGCCACAGAGCTGTAAAGGCATATGTTAATAACACAAATCAAGCACTAAAATCTTGGCTACATATAGGAGGTTATATTAGTTTAAATAAACATATCAAGTTTAACCAGAACAGGTTTGTACTAACCAAATATAAATGAAGGTGAAAATTAATACAAAAACTGCAAGAGAATTCACAACCTTCATTTGCAACATTGGTTTGAGGAACAGGTTTAAGTTTAAAGAAGTAGATGTTACAATATCAATGCACAGTGTATATGTACATTCAGATTGGCAAAAGCAACAGGTAAAGAGGATGCGCCCATTTTCATTAAGTATTTCTAAAGGTTCTTTTATTTTTTTTTAGTTCTTTTAAATCAGTAATGATGTCATAGCTGAGCTTCTAAAACTGATTCTGCAATTCCATATTTGTTTTTTATCTTCAGATTATGTTTGACGCAAGTATTTTTCCATTTCAGAGGCATTCTATAAGTGGACCAATCTCAGCTTCAAAACCCCTTGCTACGCTGACAGACAAAAGACCAAGCTATGCTGAAATCCCTGTTCAAGGTATTGATTCAAGTTCCTTTAAACTTTGTTTTTAGCAGTGCTATTAATACTTTTTTTTTGTATTTTATATCATTTATTATCCAAAGTATTATCATATTATATACTCTTTATTACCATAATATTTTCATAGAATCGTAGAATATTTCAAGTTTTTATTACTTGTGTTTCATCACACGTGGTGGCATGTCATAAAGATACTTTTTTGAATTTTCAACAAAACCATGATTGCATCCTGATAACTCGGCATTATTCTGACAGTTTTTAATGTGTTTTTAATAAACTGAGGTCACTTGCAAAATCAAGACAAGATGATTTCAGGGTCATGTTTTGCAACTGTCTTCCAGATATTAAAAATACACACCTCTGGGGTTACATTATGAGTATTGTGTGGTTGGGTTTTTTTTTTCCCCCAGAATGAAACAAGGATGATGGTTGGCATTGCATTGCATGTGAATAACAAAATATAAACTTACTAAGTATTGAATCTTCAGGAGCCAGATGAAAAAATTGAATGGAGTTAAATTGAGTGTTGATTTATCTGTTTCCCAATATTTCCCTGTTCTGTGAACTTTGTTTTGTCTCAAAACACTGTTCACAATGTGCTCTTCCTGTGAGAATGAATGGCTATCATGTGTTGGGTGTAGCTCTCTGATTTATGCCTGCTTTAGGGGTTTTTTTTTTGTAGATGTTTCTCAAGATAATCCCCATATGACTCCAGGCTGAATATTTCCTCTCAATTTGGTATTCCTGAGGCCTGATCCTTTCTAAAGGGTTGGGTTTTTTTTTTTGTAACACTTCATAATAGTCTGTATGTGCCAGATTTCCTTCTTGCTTTTGTTGAATGCATACTGAGGTTATTTGTACAATGCAGCTGGAGTTTTAATTTTAGAAACTTCAGTATTTTTAGGAATATTGAAATGCCTTTCCAAGAAGATAGTTTAGGATTCTTTAATTGTTACAGAGTTCATGGGTAGACATAAGCTTAAATACAAAATGACTGGTATGCTTTATATAGTTTTTGTGGTTTTATTATAGTCAGTTAATGCAGGAGCAGGACTGCATTCAAATAGAGAATATGCCAGCCAGAATTCCTGTTTACAACCATATATATTTTTAAAGTATCTCTGTAGCAATGTATGTTTCTTATGTCATRTTTTCAAGTAATGAATGGGGTCTCACTTTTTTTAAACCTCGTTCTTAATTTTCATTTTTTTTTAAATTCAAATTACTGCCTTCTAAGTGTTTCTGTGTAGGAGTATGTACACCTTTTGTTTACAGTCTAAAGGTTTTATTTGAAGGAATATTTCTTCAAAAATAGGAAATAGTTTTGATTTGATACTACAGAAAACGAATTTTGTTATAGTTTGATTTTACTTATTGGCAGTAGGCAGAACTTATCTTTCCCTACAATATGTAAAGGCACCTTTTTGACTCCACTGCATGGGAGAGGAGGAAAAAAAAGCATGTTTTCATTTAAAAAATAAAAAAACTCAACCCAACAAACCAAAGGGAAAAATCACATGAAGGACAAAGCAATCTGCTTTACCAATCCTCATTGTGAATGGCATATTGAATATTTTTGGCCATGTGCTAAATGGAGGTTCCTTGCTCAGCCTTTTGGTTTAACAATTCATTTTTTTATAGACCAGGGCAAGTGGATTAGTAAGAGGACTTAGGGAAAAAGGATTAAGAAGGTCATAATGTATTCATAGTGATCTTTATTGGTAATGAGCAAATTTAGGACTTCTCTTTCATACAGATAAAATCAGTTGCTCTCACTAAAACAGCCAAACTCAGGCACTGGTAGACAATATTCATGACTTAAATGTCTTACATTTAACTGGAATCTTCGTTAACGATGTTCTCTCTTCTTTTTCTTTGTCCAGAACATTTGTTGAGAACATCTTCTACCAGCAGGCCAGCGTCTTTGCCAAGAGTACCCGCTATGGAAAGTGCCAAATCGATTTCTGGTAATATCACGTTTTTTAGATGATTAGTAAAATCAGGAACTCTCATTTCAACACTGTACTTATAGGTATACTTTACTTTTTCAAGAGAAAACTTTGGTCTTCAGACCATCAAGCTCTTGTCAAAAAAACTCTATTTGGATATTTTTCAATGTTCAAGTTTTCCATTTAAATATTTGGGGAAAGAAACTAAAGTCCAGTGCTAAAATAATATTCTGTTGTATTGCATCAAGTGGAAATGAAGAGATTTTTTTTTAATTGCTCGTCTCCTCATTGTTGCATATATGACTTGCACCATACCAGTTGGATGAGTATGAATCATGCATGTAACAGTTGACTTCTATGTCATCCTTCCTTGTATTACAAATAATTTGGTGTGCAAGGTATACGTGTAGAAAGAAACTGTTCCTGGCTGTTACCTTTTACTGCTTGGATGTAGGATTATTTTTTTTAAGTGAATGAGGCAGAGAAACATATTATTCTTCTCTAATTAAGCAATTCCATTTTTGTTTGTGGAAAGAATTATTTTCAATGGTGTAATTGTCTAATGCATATAAGTGTTTTCGCATATTACCTGGCAAAACTTCTACCCATTCCGTAGGACAAAAGAACGTTTGCAGTGAATCAGTTTAAAATAGTCCATTTTGTTACTGGCATAACGTACAAATATTTTTCAGTATTACTTACAGTGGTTGCTACACATTTAATGTTAACTTTGGATTTTTGAAAAATAGAGTTGCTAAATAGAAGTTTATGTAGTGTTAGTTTACTATCAAGCTGATGTCTCAGTATCAGCAGGGGCTTCTAAAAACAAATCTTTAAGATTTATAGTACAAATAGTGTGATACTGTGAAAATGGTACTTTCTATAAACTAGACAGAACTAATTTGAGAGAAATATTTTTTAAAAACACCTATGTTTGAGTAAATGGTTTCAAGAAGAAAATGTGGTTTAGATCATTTTGATTTCTCCTAAAAAATATCCACCCAAAAAATCACCCAAAAGTGATTTTTCCCAACTTCTTGTGTCTAGTATTTATAAATTAAGGTACTTGCCCCAAGTCATTAGAAAATAAGTCTCTGATATATGTGGGGAGTTATATCTTTGATTTGCACAAACATAAACAATGGCGACTATTTAGGTATAAAAGGCAAACCTCATTCTTTTAACTGGAAACTCTTCCATGTAGAGAAAACATAACCATTCCAAATTTGGTTTTACAGAGTATACTACTTGTGCTTTCATTCGAAAGAAAAATTGTTTGTCCTTTGATAAAATGAAGTAGGCTCTGTGGAATGTGGCTGAATGGTCTCAAGTCAATCTTTGGTTTGCTTGCTGATGATATTTAATTGATGTCCAGAGCATCATATACATGCCAATTTTTGATTAAAATTAAGTGGAAATAAAGCAGCTGTCACCTCTAAACTGTTTTGGGTTTGGCTTTCTTTTTTCTTAACTACTTGAAGCTTAGCAACATAACTACATGGACCAGAGAAACATGAAATGGTTTGGTGTTAAAATTCTTTCTCATTCATAAAATCCTTCAAGTGGAAGTAGCAATGTTCCATTAAGATACATTCATCAAATTTTCTTTGCTTCACGATACATAAATGTTGGTAGGGCAGTCTAAATCCTTGATATTTCCGAAGTGGAAAGTATCAAGAAAAATATTGAATCCTAGTACTGTATATGGGTTTCCATGCATGGTTTCTGAACTAATGCTTGTCAGAGAGGAAGAATGAGTTTGAAAGGTTTTATGTTTGCAAATGACAAATATATGGACATTTTCCCACTTAGTCTCTCGAAGAAGTAGTGAAGAAATCAAAAGGGATATCAGTGCACCTGATGGAGCATCTCCAGCATCTCTCATGGCAATGGGTACCACCTCACCACAGCTGTCACTCTCATCTTCTCCTACAGCATCAGTCACCCCTACAACCAGAAGTCGAATAAGGTAAAAACCCTTTTTTGTGGTGCGCTGAAATGTGTTAATTTCATAGCTATCTGTCTGCATTTATCTAGTATATAGTACTGGCACTAAGGCTGCAGACTCTACTGCCACCTATACAATAACGATCCTCAATAATCTTTGAGAGCTTCAGAAAGTGTTTTCTGCAGCTCAGTATATGTTTTAAAAGTTAGACCAGGAGTTAGGCTTTTTAGACCTTATGAGGCTAATACCAAAGCTTTATGCTCCACTAGAAAACCAAGCTAAGTCATGTCACTAAATAATAGCAGCATATCAGTTCAAAATACTGTGAAGCCAAATTCAAGAAGCAAGCTTACGACGTGTTGATCAAATCTTTCAGAGTGGCTTGGACCCAGGGAGACCACATGATAAACCTTAACTTTTGTAATCACAGCTGAAGACAAAAAGCAGCATGACTAGGTCTTAATTCCAGACGCTGCCAAGTCTTCTGAATGGCCATGAGTGAATGGGCCTGGATTATTTGTCCCACAGATGAAATCATAATGCAAGTCTAAGTAACAAATTGCCAGGCAACCCCCTTTCATTAGTAAGATAAAAAGATAAGTTTTTGTTAAATTTAAAACTTTTCCTATCTGTAGTGTTATCAGTCAAAGGACTTCAAAATATTTAAACCTCACGTTATACAAGTGAAGTATGTACTTAGCCCTGCTTCACAGATTGGGAAACTGGCAGACAAAGGTTAAATGGCTTTCTCAAGACCATTTAACACAGAGCTTCCTGACAAAGCTTTTGTACAGCAGAAATATTAAGCCCTTAATGTTCTGAGATATTTGCAATATGTAGTAATTACATTATAAAATTGTGAAGTTATTTACAGCTGTGGGTGCTATTGAAAATTGTTTCCCTGAAATCAGCTGATGCATGCCTCAGTGCTGCTCTCCTTTCACTGTGCAGAAATTAAATTGAGTTTGGGTCTGTGGGTACTTTACCAGCAGCAATTAATATTCTGTGTGTTAGCACCTAAATTTAGACCAAGTACATCCAGAAATAATAAAAAGACTAAAACACCTGTATATTAACTTTGAACTGGTAATGTATAAAATCGCATTGATGGCAACCTGCAGACTATAGCAAATAGAGTGGCATTTCATGGTAAAATTGTACAGTTATAATTATGATGTCATTACTACGCCACCCAACCATTGACTGCAATGCTAAGCACTACAAGAAGACTTAGCAGTGGAATCTGCAGCAGTGGGTGCACGGTGATGAGCAAGCTCTTTGGAACTGTCCTCAGAATGTCGCTGCTGGACTTCAATTTGTTATGTCATCAGGTTTCTCTTTTTTCCCCTACCTTCTTCTGAAAGTTGTTGTAAAATAAACAGTTATTGCTATAGTCCACTAAAACAAATTCTTGCAGTTTACTGTTCCGTGTTCTAGTTGAAACTTCATTGTCTCTTTGATTTGGAATACGATTGACCAAATATACTAACTTGTAAGATTTATATGTCAAACCATTTCTCATTGTCTCCATACAACTTACGCTAATTTATTTTCTTCAGCAGTGTTTTCATAGCTGTGAGAACCTGATATAAACCATGTGCTCTCACTGGAATTTAAGAACAGGCTGTATAGCTCCCTCATGGATAAACAGTTTAGTGTAAAGAGAGGGAGCTTTTAATTTGAGTTCTCTTGTGTTGTCCCAAATCTCTGTTCTAAAGTTCTCGTAGTGTTGCATAATCTTCATTGTAGATTGAATATGCAATCCCATTGTTATTTGTTTCAATCACTGGTGAAAAAAATACACCAGTTTGGGTTGTTGAAATACGTACTGATTTAAGAACTGAAGTACAGAATTTCTTGAACCATCATTCTGGCTGTGTGGTACCTATGAAGTTTAGATACAGTAACCTATTCAGATAATTTATTTCATATTTAAAAAAACACAATTAGCAACTTCCTTGTCATGTTAAATCTCTCTGAGATTAGTAGATAGGTTTGAAGCCTCATACTGCTATCTTTCATGCTGAAAGCACTTACTGTTTCCTTTTTATTGTTTTGTTGTGCATGTATTTTCATGGATGTTTCAAATGCCACCACTGATACCTCTTTCTAAGCAACTTTGAGATCTTGCCAACTGTATTTCAGTGAAGATTGGCCAAGCAAATTGCAATACATATACTTAAGATTAGTGCCTCGGAACATTTTGTTGTATGTTGGCACATGTCCTCTTATGCGTTGAGTGACAGATGCTGATACATGGAACAGCCTCTGGTGTTCCATTGGTAGCACACGTGCATGAAGAAATCCACATTCCCTGGATGCTTTCTTTTCCCCTAGCAGGACCTGGAGAATTGCTACCGGTAAATTTGCAGCAGAGAATCCGCTGAAAATACTATGTATTTCCACCCCTCTTTCCAGTCACCAGATGCGTTGTAAAAAACAAATAGTTAAAGATTTGAGAGTGAATGTATACAATCTGTATGTCTTTTTGGAAATACCCAAAAGGAGTAACTTAGGGTATCATCTTTGTGGATGTTGTGAGAATCTTGCTTACATCTGCATAGACGTCTTTAAAATATGGCAGATGAGGAAATCTTTGCAGTATGGATTCACTGATAACTTATTTTAATTTTCCAAATGGAAATTATTAAAAATAAGAACAACTGCTGGCACACTTTATGTCCAGTAACTAAGCTCCATAATGGTGTAATACCTAGTCTTTTTGTCAGAGACTGTTCACTAGAGTATCTATAGAAATACTGAATCATGTAACTAGGCCACTACAAAAGTATTAACCTCTATAATATATATATTTCTGAAGCCTGGTAAAGAGATGTCTGTAATGTAAGACTCGTGAAGAACTGGCCAACCCGGATATGATCGTTCTTTTCTTCCCCAATCTTTTCTTAAAGAAAAAATTACTTAAGGTAGTGTGACAGACTGGAAGTGAAATTAATTGATAGCTTTTATTGGTAATTGAACATTCTTATTTCAAAAAAGTGAATCATTATTGTGCCAATATAGCAAATGGCAGATCAACGTAGTTAGATCTGCCCCCTTTTTTTTTTAAGAACTCCAGATCTCAGGCAAATGTTCTGTTAATAATGGCATGCTGCTAATATGCAAACGTGTTGTTTCAAGGTGACATTTGTAATCAGCCATGAGATGCAAAAGAGATAGCATCAGTTTACTCTCTTTCTAAATACAAAATAAAGTCACTTGAGTTAGCTTAATGGTTGGAGCTGAAATTTACCATGTTGTGAGTTTAATTTTCTGAACTCTTAGAAGAAATATCATTGAGGTTGAAACACCTAGAAAAAAAAGTTTAATTTAAAGGAAAAAGAAGTATGATTTGCTATGTATGAAAGTATGAAAGAATTACTCCAAAATAACTTTTAAGTCTCTGCAGGTATTTCTGTGTATTCTATTTTTCAGTCAGTAGTGCTGTACCCTACTACTTTCACTGTGACAATTTGTCCTTTTTTTTAAGCTTTTACAATATGTATTTCTGTTGCAAAAGATATGCTACAAGCTCTAAGTTGCACTTCTGCCTTGTTCCTAGGGAAGAGAGGAAAGATCCCTTGTCTGCCCTAGCAAGAGAATATGGAGGATCCAAGAGAAATGCTTTGCTGAAGTGGTGCCAGAAAAAAACAGAAGGATATCAGGTAACTGTGGAGCTGTTTAACGTAGCATACTTCTAGCTGCAACACATTAGAATCTGCCAATGGCATAAACCAGGCTGCTCCACAGTTGACTGCATAGATTGCAATGGTACTGGTATGTACTGTACTCTCTTCTTGGAACACATGCTACGAGTCCTAACCTAACTAACATTAATAGCTCTTTAGTTGCTTTGCTCCATGTCGATAATAGCTTTTTTTCTTAAGGGGGCAGCTGACCTCCTACTGAGGCACTTTAAAACAGCCTTTTACAGATTGCGCTTCTGAAACTGTAACTGAAACTTTAGCAACTTAAGGTTTAAATTTATGTTTCCCAAATGCAGTTAGAGAACCATTTCTTGGATTTCAGAGATATTTTTTTGATAGGTAATTCATGTAGGTTTTTTTGGATCTTTCAATGTGCTCCCATTTAGTCTCTATTTAGGGACAGTTTGTTTTGTGAAGGTCGCATTGTCTTGCACTTTGAACTTGGCTTTCTACTGCGGTTCCAGACTTTTTTTTTCCCCAGTTAGTCCACATGTTATCAGAAGCCAAAAGAACTAACAAGATAACTATCCAGAGTTCTCCTGATTACATTATTTTTTCAAAAGAATAGTGGCTTCAGCAAACTGAACCAGGATGTTAATAGTCTGGCCATGATGTATTTGTTTGGTTAACTTGTATTGAAAGTGTTCGGTGTTCCCAACACAATCCTCAGTTTAAGAACTTTACTCTTTCCATGACTTGAGACTCACAATGCAGGAGGAAGTTGAAAGCCGCATAACAGGATGATCACCCATCCATAGGAAAAGTCGTCTTTCAGTACAATGGACAGGCTTGTGATATAAGCCCTCCCCCCTCTTCCTGTGGCACGTCTAGAACTAAACTGTGCTATTTCTGAGGATAAGCTGCTTTGTGGAAAGAGCCTTTCTCCTTCCCCACATTTTAAAAAAGGCAGGATGTTATATTTCTTTAGAAATCCTCTAAAACTGAATGCAAAAATATTTTCCCATATGGTTTTGAAATGAAAGATGAATTTGACAACTTCTTTATCTGCTTAGGAAAAATAATAGAAAGTATTCCAAACTTTTCTTCTATAGTTGTGTGCATGTGCAAGAGTGTGCTTTTGTTTATATAGATTGCTGCTTATAATGACTTGAGTTTTATAAACACTAGTAGAAGAATAGGTTTTGAGACTTACTGTACTTGCTTCAACAACTGTAATATGGTTCTCCACTTGTGTTGCTACTGAGAAACCATAGCATATAGCATCTGTAGAACCAATGCATGCCATCTTTTGAAAGAGTAGGATAATATCAGGAGGTGATGTTAAGACATTCTTCTCCAAAAACTAACTTTTGTTTCACACACACTCATTTTTCATTTCATTTCTTTGTTGTACAGAATTTGATTATTTTCAGCATCCCCTGACATTCAGTTCTGGTTGAACACCATGTTAGTGGTGTTCTAATGTTTTAAACATATCTAGCATCGTATTCATTGTGAATAGTGCTTATCCAGCTTTCTGGCATTTCAACAATGTTATCAATGCCAGATAAGGATTTTTTTTTTTTATTGAAGCTTCGCTTAGTTTTAATTTAATTTTAAAACTATGTGGATTCAAAACTGACAAGCAGTAAACAAGCATCAGAATAATTAACATCTCACTTCCTCATTCAGTCCTACTTAAGGTACTCTAGTTCTCTTCCTTCTTCCCTGTCACCCAAATATTGACAGGGTACCTCTTCTTACCTTCAGCTCCTCCTAGTGTCTTATATGCTGCCACAATTCCCTTTTATCCACAGCATTTCCTATCATTATAACGTCTACTTTTCTTCATACCACTGTTTGCTTTTGTTTGGCTTAGCATCTGGGCAAGAGCCAGCACATGATTTTTAGAGCTACCTGCACGCTGACTGACCAGCCGTCTTCTGTCTCTGAGCTGCTGTGTGAGCCACACAGAACAGAGGAGTCCCAAATATCCCAGCCTTTTCCTCTGTAGGAATAGCAGTAGGTCCACTTGCTATCTAGTCACCAATTTGTATCCTGTTACCAATTTAATGTCAGCTATTATTATTTAATTAGTTACAAATACAACAGATTAGAGGAAAAATACTTGCAAATTGAGTCTATAACAAGTTCTAAAATGGTCTGGAAGATTTTAACCATGATTTGGAAACGAGGAAGAGAAAGTCTTAGAAGGTTTTTGATTCAGAATAGTTCTTTTGTAAATTTTGTCCTATTCATATTATATTAATTTGTTTCTAATGCAAATCTAATTAAACTACCAATATTTAAGTAAAACTCAGCGCTGTAAGCCAGTATTTTTCAAGTATGTCTTTGTCAACGTGCAAAGGTGTGTTTACTTCTTCATCAGTTGCCAACAGCAATAACTTTTTTGGTCTTGTTTTCTCCCTCTCACCTGGAGGTGACATCTCACAGCTGTAGTTTTTTATGCATACATAAATATTTATAGAAAATTATATGCAAAATACTTATAGAAAATTATTTCAGCTGTTGGTGTTTCATAGAGAAGATGGAACCATGCACATTGACTTAAAGCCCCGTTTCTAACAGAGCCATGTTTGCTCCTGGCATTGCTTTACCTTTCATTTCTGGGATTATATTTTGCACTGGATATTGGAGAATAGTTGAATTTCTGGTTTATACATGGACTAATAAATAGTAATCACACAAACAGCCGGATACAAATCTTAATTTCAAAGATTTTGTTTAAAATGTACAGAGTTATAGTTGAGCTTCCAGTGGCTTAAAATGTTAAAAACAAGGTATGATGTAGTTGGCTTACCTTTATTAATGAGTAGCAGCATAGGGTTGAACATTATTCTCTTTGGAGGCCAGCTGTAGTTCTTGAGCTGCTTTTTATTCCATGTGTTGAAAATACGAAAGAAGGAAAAAAAACAAACCACAACACACCAAGGTCTATACTGTTTCACAGAGAGAAGGTTTCCTTCATTCACATGATACTTGTGGATAATACAGTACTGCTTAATTGCTTGGTACAACTAGTATTTTTTTTGTCTGCTCAAATAAAATGGAAGAAGAATAACTTCTGCTGTTCTGTCGCCTCTAGGAAATTGCTTTCAAGCTTTTGATTAAAAGTCTTAAGTATTTGTGTTTTAGAAGCTTGAAATTTTGTGTATGCTAAATAATTCAAAGATGACAGTGTGGTGAAGCTCTAATTTCAGCCCATTATAGCGAAAGGATTTTATTTAAAGCCCTTCACACACATTCAGAGACATTTACGCCAAACTGCACTTTCCACCTCTGACAAATATATACTTCCACATGCACAATTTTTAAAGGAATCTTAAGACTTTCTCTTGTGAATGCGTTATGATAAACAAGCTAATACCTAACCCTGTTAAAAAATTACGATAAATTACTTCATTGTACAGTTTTCTTGATTTATTCAAGCAAATTTGGAAGGGAATAGATGAATAGATTTCTTGAAATGTAGTGGCGAAACAATATTTAACTGTGTTCCAAATCTGGTATTTTTTAAAGAGTACCTCAATAAAAAAATAAGGTTAAAATAGCCAATGAAAATAAGAGAAATTCTTACTCATGGATAAAACTATATGGCCTTTTCTCTTACTATATTGTTGTTTTTAATATACATGCTGTCTGAATGTTGTTTGCAAGCAGAATTTCTCCTTGAAGCTTAGATTTGGAGAATGGCAATCTGCAGAAGGTCATTGCAGAACTAAGAGCAGGCAGGTTCTGTATTAACTTTCATCTAGAGCCTGTTCAGTCTAGACAGTATTGCACTCACTAAGTCACTGAGTTTAATTATATTCAGGGCTAAACAGATCCCTAAGCCATGAAAGAGGAGAGTTGCTCCCTTAAGATAAGGGGTTTTTTTTAAGCATTTAGATAAAGGAGGAACGAATCATCTTTAGTTTTCAGATGAACAGGCACAAAATACTTGACATTTGATCATGTGTTAGTTTACTCAGGATCTGACATACTGATTCAGAGTACAGTGCCAAATGCTGCATTTTCCAGAGAGAAGAGAATCCCCCTGGCTCCTCTAAAATATGTGTAGTGTCATAAAACTGTCATAAATTCCAGATATCTTCAAAGCATAAAGTAATCCCGTCCAGCTGTTATGGAGCATTTACCCTAGCTGGAACACAGCTACTTTCATTTTGAGTACACAACTAATAAAAGTCCAGAAAAGGATGTGAGCATGCATGTTTCATGTTAAGAAGGGGACCAATAAACAGGATGCACACATCCTAACCCATTCTTATCTACAGCAATATTTCAATTTATTTTCCATTTTTTGTCAGCATTCTGAGAGATAGCTCACTTCCAGAAGTCTGACACCAAAAAAGCAATTGTCACAGGATAGCAGCAAGAATAGACTAAATTTTTTTTTTTAACCTTTCTTTAAGCTTTCCACGCTTCCCAATTACAGATACACTGGAAGACCTCCTTAACTTAGCCTTGTAGTACCTGTCCTCTAATTCATGCAATGCTGTTTTTTATGGAAAATTTAAATTCTTAAAAAAAACCCCTTAATTTCTACCTCCTATACAGATCAAAGCTACATGTCTTACAAGAAATTTAAAACTTATTATCTACATGGCACCAATAAGCAATAAAATTGTTTAGTGATTGAGCAGTGTGATTAAGTATGAATGTATGCGTACCTAATGCTATACTGAATGTACCTTGAAATCAAGCAATGTTTTCATTTGTACTCAAGTAGTAAGTGTAGAATAACAAAGCTAAAGATAAAAGATGGTCTGGGTTGCTTTTTTTTAAAACCTGTTCTTATATACACGTCTTTATCAACACTAAGCTAGATCATATTCTACTCAGAGTATTATATTGATTTTTAAAAAAAGCACAAATAGAGGAGAAGACTGTGTGCTTGTATAAGCCTGTGTTCAAATAATGATTCCAGGGTGTGCATGCTTTCCCTGGTGCTGTCTGGTTGATTCATCAAAGTAGTCAGGCTGCCAAAACACTTCTCTCCTTGGTTTAAGCTGTGATGCTTTAGCCAAAAATTGTTGAATTAAGGAAGGACATGCTTCCTTTTTCTGTTTGGATTGGATTCTGATACAAGAGAAATGTCAACTTCTTAGACTTAATTACAACAAAACTTACAATAAATTATGAAGCTGTCTGTATCTCTGTAAGTGCTTCAAATGTTAATGTCTGAAGCTATTATTGGTTTTTTTGAGAATGACTGCTCCTTTTTTGTGCCAAAACTGAAAAATAATATGTCTTTTGTATGGAAAGAAACATTAACAGTCAATATTTAAGGGTTTTGGTGGTTTGTATTTGCCATTTACTGCCTTTTCAGAAGCTGGGATTGAAGAGGCAGTGGTTGGGACTGCTGTTAAGTCTATTCCAGAAATACTTTTACGTTCTCACCTACTGCTAGAAGTACTGATAGCCTCAGCTTTAATCCATGATTTGAGAATCGGTGAATCCTGATTCAATGGAGCATGGATAGCAGTTATTTTGTAGTTTACCTTTCTAATTTTTTAAATGGATACTCTTTTCTTTTGTGTGTGTATGTGTCTTTAAAAGCTTCTAAAAGCTTTTTACTAGTAATTTTCTGCCATGGGAAGAAGCCTGCCAAGGTCTGTACACTTAAACCTCRAATCTTGTTTTAATGGTTTAATATATTATAGTACAGAATCATATTAATGCTTTTGCTTTCTCAGCCCACTTATTTCATTAACTAATACAACGGAGACATAGGCACATGTTTTTATTTTCTCCATGCCCTAACTCATTTGTGAGCCAAACTGAGTTAGGATGTGGGAACCTCTCCTCCTTGTGCAGAGCAAGGGATGGAGAAATATCTGCAGTGCAGTATGCTCCTCTGCTCAAATTGTAATATACATAGTTCAGGGAGATTGAAGACAGCTGTGGATATGTCTGCTGAAGAGATAGTTAAATAACTTTGTTCTTAGTTTGTAACTAAAAGTTAGAAACCATGGTTTCTATAGTTGGGTGGTTTTGGTTTTTGTGGGGTTTTATAGCTGTGGAGTTTGAAGTTGAATCACTGGATTACAATAGTCAATATCTGTTTCTTGCTTTTTTAAAAAAAGGTATTTTCCGTCATTATAGAAGACCCTCAGTTAATTTAGGATTATTGCAAAAAGCAATAGGAAACAATTTCAAAATTAGCACTACGCTGTTTAAAAAAAAAACATTAAAATTGTGAATTCTAGAAAAGTCATAGGTTGGGAGGGACCTTGGACTGATGTTACGCAGAGCCCTGTTAAGCAGTCTAGAATGTTTCTAGTGAGGGAGATTCCTTCATTTCTCTGGGCAACCTATTCCAGTGCTTAATTGTTTCATGGTGAAGACTTTTTTCTTATATCCAGACAGAATTTCCCTGGAAAGAAATTGTGCCTTTGTGTCTTGTCCTGTCATCATGTGTCCTTCTGAAGAGAATACCTCCATCTTCTCTGTAACTGCCTTTTAGGCATTGGAAGACTCTGATTACATATCTCCTGAAGCTTCTTTACGCTGAATAAACCAAATTCCTTCAAACTTTCTTCATCTGTCAAGTTCTCCAACCATCTAATCATCTTGGTAATTCTCTGCTGGACTGTTTTTTTATTCTTCAATGACTATTTTGAACTGAGAGGACCAAAGCTCTATGCAGTATTCCAAGTGTAGACTGACAAGGGCCCAGCAGAATGTAAGAATCCCGTTCCTCGATCTGCTGGCTGTACTCTTAGTGATGCAGCTCAGGATACAGTTTGCCTTCTTCACTGCAGGATGCACTTCTGATTCGTGTTCAAATCCAGTTCAGTTACTGTTTAACCACTATTGTATTTCAGCCTAAGCTGATGGAGTTTGTTCCTATTACATTTCAACTTTGTTTCAGGAAGAATCTTCTTACTCTTTTTTTTCTGTGTGAGCGCAAGGGAATACTCATTTTGTGGTGACTGCTCCTACCTGCACTTTGCAGTTTAATAGGAGCTTGAGTCATGCTTGAAATGTTTTTTGGTTGTGGGTCCACCAGGGTGTTCCCCTACCATCTTTTTTCCCCCTCTTTGTCCTGGCTGTAGAATGGACTACGGAATTCGGTATGTTTGATTATGTAAAATGTTATATTCTTATGCTTTGTCTCTAGAAAAGTCTTACAAATTTTTAACTCTGTTTTTTATTCCTGGTTGGAAAGTGTCTTCCACAGATCTTTTATGACAACTGTCTGTTGCTTAACTCCTTCTGTTAGAATTGCCTTTTTTTAAAAAAATCTCTCCCAAATACTAGAGGTGACTTCACTCCCATCCTAAGTATTAAACATTAATAGACAAGGACTGATAAATCTCCTTCTAGTTCACCTATCTCTAGAAAGGCTTATTCCTCATTTGACAATTTATCTGAAAGTATGTCCTTCAATTGCTTTAATACTTTGTGGTCTGAAATGGCTTGAAGAAAAATTCCGCATTAGATTCCAGCAGAATTCTCTTAATAGAGCCAATTACTTAATAAAAACAGTAACAAAGAAGAAATTATGTCAGAGATTTCAGGCTGATGTTCTATTTACTGTCAATTCTTTGAGAAATAAAAGCTTAATGCAAGATTGATTTCATTATACTGACCAAGCTTTTTTCAAAAAAAACACAAGTAGTTAAAAGCATTTCGGAAATAAAATTGTGTTGTATTTAAATGTGCCAGTTATGTGCTCAAAGCCCTACATAAAAAATGAAATTTTCAGTTTAAATGACAATCTGTCCAGTTTCTAGATTTGTTTTTAGTGTCTGACCAATATTGTACTTTTTCAGTCTGAGAGGTAATAATAATTCATAATGCTCAGAGCAATTGGAAACAGAAACCAGTCCCTTTTAATTGTTTCCTTCCGTTGTATTTAATTCAGCTTCTCTGGATACATTAAGATTCTTGGATGATGGGTTTGTTTTCTGCTTGTTGTCTTAATAATAAAAGCTGGACCCAACAGGAAGATGTAGAAAAATAGGGTATTCCAAGTTATTTTTGAGGACCAACCAAACTTGTAGGTGAACTTTTTTAACTGGCCCTTTTTTCCAGTGTTTATATTCAAAATTCAACATTCTATGGATGCTACTAACATTTAAAGTGAAATTTTTAGTTTATACAACTATGTTTAAGGGAAGATGACTTTCTCTTGTTTTAGTTTCATTTACCATTTTCAGGACAACTTTATCCTGTTTTTCTTGCTCACATGTTGGGGTGAGGGAATATACTTATAAAACTATGAAAAATGTCTCTAGATTTTGGAGGTGAGCACTCCTCCTGCTTTTTAAGTCATGTGAAGAGTTCTGTCTTCAGCCCCAGTTGTTCTATAGGTCTGTTTTCTAGCTCATCCAGACTGTTTTGATACCTTGCAATTTCCTTCTTCATACATTCTGAGCACGTGTCTTCCTTCTTCATCCACAGGGTCAAACCTCAGGTGTAGGTTCTGATGATCTCATACACATCACTGCATGGTCATTCATATTTGATTTTTATAACTAGCTTGCCACAGACGACTGTGACAAGAAAAAGCCCCTCTCCCTACCTTTATCCATCTTACTGATACAGATGTGATCCGAGGCATTACTGGTTACAGGGTAGGGGGAAAGAACTTTTCAAAAAAGTAACTTTATAAACAGACATAAGTAGGAATTTATTTGCTTTAACAATTTGGTATTTTTTCCCTTTTTTTCATAGAATCATAGAATCCTTTAGGTTGGAAAAGACCTTTAAGATCATCGAGTCTAACCATTAACCTAACAGTGCCAACTCCACCACTAAACCATGTCCCTAAGCACCACATCTACATGTCTTTTAAATACCTCCAGGGATGGTGACTCAACTGCTTCCCTGGGCAGCCTGTTCCAGTGCTTGATAACCCTTTTGGTGGAGAAATTTTTCCTAATATCCAGTCTAAACCTTGAGGCCATTTCCTCTTCTCCTATCACTAGTTACTTGGGAGAAGAGACCCCACACCCACCTCGCTACAGCCTCCTTCCAGGTAGTTGTAGAGAGCGATAAGGTCTCCCCTCAGCCTCCTCTTCTCCAGGCTAAACCACCCCAGCTCCCTCAGCCACTCCTCATAAGACCTGTTCTCCAGACCCTTCACCAGCCTCGTCGCCCTTCTCTGGACACGCTCCAGCACCTCAATGTCCCTCCTGTAGTGAGGGGCCCAAAACTGAACACAGTATTCAAGGTGCGGCCTCACCAGTGCCGAGTACAGGGGGAGAATCACTCCCTACTCCTGCTGGCCACACTGTTTCTGATGCAAAAAGCCTTGTACTGTGTGTTGCATTTGTTTGCCTAATTTAAGTAAAGTTGAAAAAGTTTTAACCAGGCATTAATTTAAATCCAATCTCCTGTCTCTCTTGAGGAGAAAGGAGGGAGAGCTTCATTTTTTTTCTTTTGCTTTCAAATTTTCCCACCCCTGTGGCTTGAGGAAGCTGTGTGAAGAACACGTTCCCACAGTCTGGGGGTCTCCAACAATGACATTTCCGTTTGCAAGCAGGCAGCAGGATGGCAGGCGAGGCTCAGACCACTGCCTTGGGCATTGTGAGCCCGAGCACGTACGCTTACGCCGCCAGAGTCTGAACCTGCATTTGGTGGACTTTGTATAAAAAGTGCTAAAGCTGAGCAGGAAATGGAGATTTCCCTCACATTCTTCTAGAAATTGCCTTTAGTTTTGTTTTTTTCCTCTGTTGGAGGGGATTGCAGTTGTTTTCCATTTGTAATCCAAATCATTGGTTTGACAAGAAATACAACTGCCTTCGTTCCCAGCCTGCGTGGCACAGTAACAGTGATTCCGGGTGGATTTTTCTGCATTAGGAATGGCAAGTTTTAGTGTCTTGTCAAAGACAGGTGATGACTATTAAATTACTGTCAGGTGCAAGGTTGACTTGTGTGATTGTGTTTCTGCAATTCTGTGACTGGAGGTTATAGTTCCTGCTACATTAAAATTTTAAAAACTAAGTGGGGGAGCTGGTTAGCTTTTGCTTAAGCCCAGTTAAGTGAGTTGGATATTAAAGCATATTTATATTTCTCCATAAAGGTCTAAAAGATAAATTGTGAGTTGTTGTTACTGGTTGTTTCTTAATTAAAGTTTAAACTGACTGCTATCCACTTAGCCTCTTTACCATTGTTTGACTGCCAACAGCCAAGTATACAGTAATTTAAAAGGTCACTGAGGCATCTTGTTCATAACTCTTTTGGACTGGGCTGACTCTTTCTACAATAATACATACAGTTTCAGGAGATGCGTTTACCAGTGCCACTGAGTTTCCTACTGGAACCAGAAGATAAAGAGTGCAAGACTGCAGTTTTCAATCCTGATCCCAAAGATAATGGCTCCCTGCCACTGTCAGTGTTAAAGCTGTTGGAACATCTTTATTTCCAACTAAAACTTAATTTTTGTTTGTGATCTTGTTCACATAAGTTTCTGTACAGAAATGGTTTGTTTAGAAGAGAAAATACTTATCTTCATCAGTTAGAAAGTTTGTCTGGATATTAATGCAGTAGAAGCAGAAAAGTAAAATCTTACATTAACAGAGATACTACCACCTGGTCTGTTTCAGGGATTTTAGGCATACATCTCTAACTCGTTTGCTTTTCTATCTTGGTGTGTACAGTTGTACTAAATCTRTACTCTTACCCTATCTAGCAACATTTTACACCTTTTAACAGACATTTTGCACTTATTATATTGCTTAATATTACCTTGAATTAATATACAAGATAACTCACTTTCTTATCACTAAATTTTTTTGTTGTTCTCTATAGTAGTGGAKTTTGGTTTCTTACCACAGAACCTTAAGTATTAGGCTGTTCGCTTTCTCTGTTTATTTCTTCAAAGGTATTAAAAAAAACCAAACACACACAAAAAAACCACAAGTATTGGTGGATTGGTAGAAGTAATATTTGTTAGATTATTATTTTAATATTGTTTATATTTTCTTTCCTTCAAGAATATCGACATAACAAACTTCAGCAGTAGCTGGAATGATGGCTTGGCTTTCTGTGCAGTCCTTCATACTTACCTCCCAGCCCATATTCCCTATCAAGAACTAAACAGCCAGGACAAGGTACGACATTAAAAATCCCATTCCTGGGACTGTGAGACTACATAATTAATATGGGTTAATAAAGAAGAATGAACAAATTTGAGTTCTAAAAAAAAAAAACAGTATTACTAGGAATCATAATTGAAACATTTCAAACTACCTTGCTGCTATTCTTATTATAACCTTTTAATATTATGAGATCATTGGGTTAAACAGAACTTTGGAACAGATACAAGAAAAAAAAATAACAGAAGGTCATAAATTTAAGTCTAAGGCGTTTTATTTAATGCAAACAGTTGGGAAGTGTTTTCAGTTTGTGTTTTGGAAGCAACGAGCGTTTAAGCTTGAAGATTTTAAATCCATGAACTTTGTATCTTGACGTGTTTTGTTCATCTCTTTCAATATCACAAGGATGTTGTTTCATCCTACATTCTCATATTGATAAGTAACTGTGATACTCTTCTCAAGTGATATGTATCAAATAAAGGTAAACTAGAAGATGTCAAGACTGCAGAGTAGTCTGTATGTATTCTAGTGTGCTCTAGTTAACACCTACTGGTGTGTTATCTGGAGATGTATTCTTAATGATAATTCCTAAAAAGATATAAGAATATTTCATTAACACATGAAAAGATTATTTTATTTATGCTTTTTAAAGAATAAGTAATTTGTTCTTTAGCATTTTATAACTCAGTCATTCTTCACTGACAATGATTTTCCAGCATTATCTTCTGAATGAGGAATTTGTAAAAATTTTCAATAAAATTTTGGATGATATTAGGACATGTTCATTCCTATGGCTCTTTAAATTACTGTGGTCAAATTATAGACTCCATTTGAAGAAAAAGTAGCAGCATTACTATGAACRTTCTTAACACCGCTTTATTATGTTTGAAGTAGTATTTCCTTGGATTCTAACATGTTCTTATATCTCATGCAGAGAAGAAATTTCACTTTGGCTTTTCAGGCAGCTGAAAGTGTTGGCATCAAATCTACTCTGGTAAGTTTTAAATGCATACTGAATGAATTATGTCCCACTTAAAATCAAATTACTCTATTTTGTACTTTTGAAAGATTTTGGTGCTTTATACTTAAAAATAGCAGCAGATGAGCTCAGCTAGAGGTTATTGCCCCTGTCATACTTTCAGTCATACTTGACTGAAAAACATAAAAGATACTCCCTACCTCAGTGGCTTTGTTTAATAAACCCACTGCCATCAATAACATAAGCTTACATATTTTTTGCATTAAATAGTAACTGAGATATAGACCTGTACTCCAGCAGCTGCGGCAAAGGCAAYGGTATGATAGCCTATAGCAGATAAACTCTTAAGCTATAAAAGGAAGATTCACCAAAACTCATCTCTGAATGTGATAAGAAATAATAATAAAGGCAATAGATTTGTTTGCGAATAATTTGAGAAATAGTTATGTGATACAGTCTTCAAGAATTCATTAATTCTGTCCTGTCTCTGATCTACTTTCAAATTATTTGGGTTTTCTGGAATTCTGGAGGTACAAATCAAGCTGTGTAATTTGTTCTTTTGCTCAGTGTAATATGAGTCAAGACTTTAACTCTTAAGTGTAGACTTTTAATTTGTCATCATTGTAAATAATTGAAAGGTTTTTTTCCATTATTGTTTATAATACGCTTTCTTACACAAATTTTAGCTTAAAAGAATTAGTTTTCAATAGTGTAGTATTTACTAGAAAAGGAAGATTTCTGAAGGTATAGAATTGGGAGTATCCCAAGCTCTTGTGAATAATCACAAAAATTGAGCTAAAATTGCCAGTATCAGAAATGATACTTAAGTGATACTTCTGTAACCTAAATTCTAACAAAGCCGCCAGAGTTAGCAGCTAATAATACAACAAAGTCAGACATTTTTAAAAATAACACTTTCCCTGATCCTTATCAGAGCCTTTACCCCCAGCATTGTATTTGCTGACAATAGCAGTGCAACTGTTGGGCTTTACTACTTAGGCTTTGTCAGTGATTTGAAACGTGGAAGTTTCTTACCAAGTGCTGATGTAAGAACTGGATTGTGGAAAATAACTGCAGGAATTCTTACATAATTCAGCTTTAGTCTAAATGGTTGCTGTCTGTCCTTTCTTTTTGTAATGTACTTAATTACAGGTATTCTAAAAAGAATTAAATCTTCTAAGTGCAAATTGTATCCATCTTAAGGATTTAATGTCTATTTACATACCTACATACACAGTGTGTACGATGTGTATGTTTGTGGATTTTTTTCCTTGTCCATATTGCATAGGTGGAGGATTAAAAAGAGTGTGGAAACTACTGTATGTAAATAGTAGTGGTAGTGTAAGGGGAATTTATTTGCTCCCTGAGTAAGAAAATGTTCAGATACTTTCATGTGGAGAATTAAAAAAAAATTCCCTTCTCTTTTTTGAGTTCCGGAGGTTCCTGGACCCAAAGCTTACAAAATAGACCCTTAGAGTAGTCAAAAATTATTAGAAACTACATCACTCTGTTTTCCTTTGTACATGTGCTGAAAAGGGTAGATCAGGCTTTGTTTACCCTGCTTATTCACTGACAATCTGGTATACTCTTACTATGAAATATGTGCGAACTGACCTATCAGTTAGACACTGATGGCATGTCTCTTGAATATACCCAAATTGGTAGTAAAGTAAACTTCCCTCTTCCTTGCCTCTTTACACAAAAATATGTATAAAGTAATCTAAAGTTCAGTAGTCTACTGTAAAATGAGATTCAATTATTTATTGACGCTTGACTCTTAACCTGATACGAATTTTGAACTTTAGCTTCATTTAATATCTGGGCCTTGATTCTGTGACTCACAGTTCCTAGGTAGATTGCATTGACTTGTGAGGCTAGTGTAGGGATATGTGAACACTAAAGTCTTGACTACTATACTAATTGTACAAAGTAGGGGAGAACTCAAGTATGCACGGCACTAGATATTTCGATCTTAAGTCAACAAAATATCTACAGATATGCTATTCATAGCTGTTTACATTTTGTAAGTAATACAAAGATGTATGGAGGAGAACAGAGCTTTCTTCACCAATACTTCGAATTGTGGAAACTTTACAGATTTACCATTCCTAGGAATTTGTAAAAGCACTACCACATTACTCACAAGGTTATCATTCCTGATCTTGACTAATCTGTTTTCTGTGACAGGACATCAATGAAATGGTGCGAACTGAGCGTCCAGACTGGCAGAATGTCATGCTGTATGTTACAGCAATTTACAAATACTTTGAAACTTGAAACCCTAATAATTCAACAGATCCATGGGATAGAACCAACATGAGCTATGAGATGGAAATCTTACTGAAATGCTAATCCCCATTTCACTGAAAACTGGCAACATTTGAGTCCCCTCAAACTTCAGTGACACTATCCTGGATTGCCTCAGATTGCTTCAGCTACTAAGCCTGGAAACAACTGTTTAAAAGCAAGAACTTGTTGCCACAGTGCTTGGAATAACCCAAGTTATTAAGCTATTCAGATTAATTATGTAGCCTAAAGAGCCTAGACTACTTATGTGCTGCCTTTCCAGCCAGACTTCTGAAGCTTTCTTTCCTAGGAGAGTGGAATGAATGGATCCTCTAGCATATAGGAGACTGAATGTACAGCTAAAGCTTTGAGAAGGAGAAGGATAACATGGCATCGTATTACTGAACTTTCTGTAGCATCCTGATACCACAGAGTCTGAATATTCTACCCACAGCATATGGCACCCCAATACAGTAGAGTTCTTAATGGTGATTTAGTTACTGCCTTCACAGCTATTTTTCCTCCTTTAAAATGTGCATAATATTCTAGGAAAACAAGCTTTTATTCCATAACGACAAATTGAGTGGAAAAGTGCTCTCAATACCTCGAAAAATTTGGCACAGAAGAACTCTTCATTCTAAAGCTTCAGTATAAGACTACCTCTGTCACAGTGATGTGGCTTCCAACTTTTATCTTATGTACTGTAAAGACTAGCGCATACAGCTCCTGGTTTTCAGGGTATGCTGTACTTCAAGGAATCCAAACTCCCTGTGCTTCCATTATAACAGAAACGAATCAATAATCAACCCTTGTATAGCCTGTTCTTTCCCCTCTTCCTCCTTTGCCTGTATAGCGTGCACAGCTACCCCAGGCTTCACTCTACAGCAATACGAGCATACGTCATGGATTTCTGTGGTAGAATTTTGGAACTGGGATAGCATTTCCTCTGCAGAGAAGATCTTTTCAATAAGATGTAATAATGAAGTAGTTTGTCTCAACATCCAGCTTTGCCATGTTTTCTGTGTGTTTTTCATTGATCTTGCACATTTTCATCTGACTGACAGAAGGTGAGACGTTCTCTGACAAGAACTATGGAGGAACTGATGTAATGTGTATACACTCAGTAGTCTTGAATATTGCGTGGAAATGACTCACTGTCACAAGGAAGGAATTGAGAAACTTTAGTCTGCTCAACTTCTATTTTCCTAAAATGTACCTGAATTCATGTAACAGCTCTTGGGCAAAAGAGTTCAAGTAAGTGCCTTAGCGATCATTGAATTGATACATCCTGGCACTTCAGGGCCTCGTGCAGGACGTTAATGGCTCAGAACGATTTATATATCCATTTGTCATAAGCTGTTTGTTGTAATCTTGTTTGTCAAATCAAGGGAAGACTTCACTCTATCATTGCTTCTGCCTCTTATTTTTCTGAATACTTATCAGCAGTTAAGCCACAGTTGAACGTCTCTCATTAATATTAAGCAGAAGCCTACTTTAGAAGTGAGTTCTGTAACAACTGCTATTTACAAGCACATGCTCTTTCAACACAGTAACCCTGTTATAAAGAAAATAAATCTGCCATTCCTATGGTGCTCTTATGACTGTTAAGGACAGTTTGAATGTCATAGGTGTTAACCCAGTGAATGCAACTGTGCTTGGCATCTGTGAAACTTCATCATGGTATAAAAGCACAGATTTAACTCAAAATTATTGCCAAATCCAAAAACCTATCATCTGAAGAACATAGCCCATGTGAAGAGTAATAATTCAGCATGTCTCTAGCAGCTAGCATTATGTAAAAATATAYGCTTACACTGATATGTGCCTGGGATAAATACGAAAATTTGCAAAATTACTACTTAACCCATGATGAGGGCCTTTGGAGAAGTTTTCAGAGCAGCAGTGTCTCATACATTCTTACAGTTCTTTAGAATCCTGAAAGTAGCTAGATACCCTCAGATTATTAGTTGGTGCATTTGAAGAGCCAACGTAATCTAAAGACCATTGTTGCAAGAGAGACTTCAAGTGAAAAATCCTTATTAACAGATTTTAATAAAAGTCTGAAATACAATTTCCTCTCCCGTATATTTCTTCAAAAATTTTTGGTTACTTCATTTCTTCGAATAAGTTTCAATAAGAATAGTCCTATTGCAAATACAGGTTATTGCTCTCTCACATTCCATCTCTTACTACTAAATTCCAGTTTTTGCTAATTTATGTTTAAAAAACTTTCTATTCATCCTCTGAACAGACATCCTTATCTATGATTGTCTTATTCATTGCCTTAGATTTTAAGAAAATATTTTTCTAATGAAAAGGATAGCATTTCTTGGTCTAAATTCACTCATGACCTGTTTTGTTAAAGTAATTTGAGCTTCAAGCTGKTTTTTTTCTGTCCAAGGGACAACTTCATTTACCTGGAATGTTGTATTAGTCCTTAACTGAAATAACACTAATAGGATAACCATTTGGAAAAGGGGAAATCACATTTTGCAGATGCTTTCTGTTAAAAAGATGAGCTGCTAGTCTTCAGAGACAGAGAGAAAAGTTATTAGTAATTATAAAAATGATCTTGTTTTGAACTTCAGAGCTCTGCAAACTTCTTGGTGTGATCTGTGTGATAAACCCCCAACTGAATTCATATCTGTAAGGGAATATCAGGCTTCATGAAGAGGTTTTTTTATAATGTCTGAGCCAACATATAAGATGCTGCACAGCTGTCCAAGTGGAAGTAACGAAGCAATGGAAGATCTAAAACAAACATAATGCCCTGCTGCACTCTACAATGTGTTTTTTCTGACGGTTCAAACAGCACTAATTTTTCAAGAGGAAGAATAGCTGTAGCCCTTCTGGATGTGGATGATACTGTTCTGTTTGGTTCCTACTCATAGTTAATCCTGAAACAGCCTAGTTTTTGTACATATGAAGTGCAAGTTTCTGCTGATTTACTTTCATTTCTTTTTAATCCAGAGCATATTTCTGAATGTACTAAAAAAAGGACAAATATTTTATCATCAATTTATATTACTACATTTTAATATGTGCCTTGCAAATACCCTGATGGGTTACTCATTGCCAGCTGTAGGGCTGGGRTGGGCATCAGCTATATCATCTTCTGGATCCTGTTTACTGAAACACTTCCATAGATTAGAGAGGTCAGTTTAGAGCCAGATCTGTATTCAGTTTGGCTAGTTGTTGTCCTGATGCAAGATCATCAGCARTGAACTGAATGAACAGTTGTGGGGTTTTCTTTACCAAAAAAGAAGGGATGGGAGGAAAAATTTAACTTTGGTTATTGAGGAAAATTCTGTCAGAGAAGTTTTGATATAGAGTATCTAACAATAACAGAACTGAGGTGATTTCAGGATGGATTACACTTGATTTGGTTTTCAGTTGGTTTTGTTTGAGCCAGTTTGATTTGGTTGTCTTGTATATTTAAATAGAAACACTAATTTAGTATCTCTGGTGTGAATCTCAGTGGCCCTCACAAAGATCTCTCAATCTCATGCCTCTGAGAAATTGTGAGTGAAATTTTCCCTTTTAAATTTGTGTTTGTGGATAGGTTATCCAGAATATAGTATTCAATTACAGCATATTCTGATGTAAAAGTAAATTTTTGTCTCTTTTGCATAAAATATATTCCTCAGTTACATGTAGCATTTCTGATATTTTTTTTGTCTCGAGTTTGGTAAAATATTTCCACTGTTTGTGTTTTTCTGTAAAGTCCATCATCATGCTTTAGGGGCCCCTTAATTTGCCAGAGCTAAGTGAACTCAGCTTTGATGTATTGGTGTAAACTCATATCAATACCACTGGCAGCAGTCATACTCTGGTTTTACATGCATAAGGAGAAATAAATGTGTCCCTTGCTCTAATGATGCAGTATAGTGGTTCAAACTGCTGAGGATCTGCCTTAAGAATTTTGTAGCTGTCACAAAAAATTCTCATTGGCATCTCATTTCTGTTAATGATCTCAATGTTAAGTTCTTATCTATTTTTTCAGTTCCCTGATTCAACGCTTCAGACATTTGGATTCTGYTGCATCTTCTGCATCACCAAAAAATTACTTTCACTCAATTCTCTCTATTTCTGTACAGTTTTGGCCCAGGGTACAAATTTTATTATAGCCTAGTTTTAAACAAGATTATTTGGGAAGTTGGAGATATGGAGAACTTCTGGGTGTTTTTCTTACTTTCTGTGTTCTGCTTGTGACTGGTTTGGGAACACTCTCTGGTTTTCAGGTGATAGGTGACAATATCTTCCAAAGCTTCCCCCTCTGGATGGCTGATGTGAAGCTATGCATAGGCTGAAGTTAAGCCTTTAAAACTGTGTTCATGTGACACATGTGACACTTCTTACTTGGCTCTTGCAACTAATACAGTCACAGCTTAACTGCAGGCTGCATTGAGCAGGAGCTATTAAGGGGCAGAATTCTTCTGTGAAGGAATCCAGTTGTACACCTTTACACTATTTTTTGCCTACTCTTGCTGAGGTGACTTAAGAAAGAGGATTTTAAAATAGTGGTGTTCACGTACAGACTGATTTAACTATATAGTTAGTTTGTGGTCCTTCCCTTGACTTGGTAAACATTTATTTCTGTTTTRTTTTTGTGTTCTGCCAAGCTCTATTTCTGCAATTACTTTCTTTAAGCTAGCATTAGTGTATGAATACTCAGTAATATTAACCAGTTTGAGAAAAGATTTGGTGAAAAGTAGTATTAAAGTGTAGTCATCATCCACAAGTTCTGGACATGCCACCGTGCTTTCCCAAGTCAGTGTGTGTTGATTGGCAAAACATACTAGAGCTGCTTAACTCTCCCACGGCTTCCGTATCTCCCATATAGCCTACGTCACCCCAGGGTGTCCATCAGGTGTTCTTGTCCCCACATTATCAACTCCTTAAATGAGTTAAGGCTTCATAGACATCTCTTAATATATTTAATTGTCCCTATTTAGAAAGGTATCTCTAATAGTGTTTTTGCTTTCAAAGAAGAGTGGCTGGATGGGTTTTAAATTACTGTGTGGCTTGCTGAGCATTCCCAGTCCTTCATTCATCTAAGTTTTTTCTGTTGTATTCCCTATGATTTCAGTATCAGTGTTGTAGTACACTTTGTAATTGTCAAAGCCAAGATGTTAAGCATCTGGAATATGTAGCAAGTATGCTGTTGATAATTAATGCTAAATAACTTAAAAGATTGAGGTTTGTACAGTTCTAATTTCTGTTAGAGTGTTGATACGAGTGTCTTTTTTTCCTTATATATTTGCGCTTGCCAGTTTTTGGGATGCAACACCCTTGAACTCAGTTTGACAAGGCCACTATCCTAGCCTCCATAAATTAATTCATTCTGTGATAATAGGATTATGTCCTCACACTGAAGCTTCAGTAAAACCTATGAATACCAGATTACTTCCTCCCAACTGACATTTATCTTTTACTTGGAATATTCCTTACCCTTAGGCCACTGTCTGCCACAGAGTTGCACATAAAGTTCCCATTAGTTTCAGCAGGACTTGCGGATGCAAAACGGTAAACTTTTGGCAGAGTATTGCGGCAGCCTGATGCAATTAAGCTGGTTTCATTTTAATCCCCTATTTTCAGGGGGGTTCAGTTTAGCCAAAATCACTTACTCAAAGCTGAAATGTGGCACGTTTATTCTCCACTGGGAAGAAGTATGCTTCTGTTTAATAATATTTTTATGAGATTGTATTTATGGAAACTGAAAGAAAAAGTCACAAAGCTAGTTTTGTTGCACTTTTCTAAGGCTTTTGTATTTTGCATAGAGTTCTAGAATATGAACAAGTTGTTTGGGGAAGTCAAGGCTTAAAACTTACTGTGCCCCAGCATAGCAACGTATTACGTGCATTTTCATTCTAGAGATATATGTATTATTTTAATGGCATGTAACTAGTGTATTTATGTGGTAGGTAGGAAGCCCAGTGGACATTTCCTGCTGCAGAGGAGCCATTGGCAGTCCTGGTTCCACAGTTCATGAACTGACCTGTTTTGACAGTAGACTGCATTTGCAATAATGGAACAGTCAGTTTTTGTTTCTGAACCCTATATCAACAAATAGGGAGAAAGAGGCTCTTCTTTTTTTGTTCCATTGTTGAAATTTCTCTGGAGGCTTTTACTGGTTTCCAATTATTGCATATATTCAGTTAGGATAATTACTTGGGAATCAGTTCAGTAAAGAGGGCACAAGTACACATAACATACTCAAGTAATTAATCCTTGTAAYTTACAACATTTCAGTTTGTTAGAAACTTTTGTTTTTGCGTATATTGTAAGGTCAATTTTACTATTTTTAAGTAGCACTTTTATACATATCTGAAGGGKTTTTTTTTTAACAGAAATGTTTTTTGCTGTATGTTATCTAGTGGAAAGAAAGTATAACACTACTAAACAAAGCATAGACTAGTTAGCCTCCAGACTGTAAGTTCACTTTAGGTCAGTAATGATCAAGAGTTGTTCAATGTGTATGAAATAAATCAGTAATCCCRTTTAATATTGGACAGCTCTCCAGATCAAAGTCAGAAGGGCATTAATTGGTACCCTCCAACTCTGGATGAGGGTACTTTCAGTTCAGGTGTGAGGCAGAATTGACAGAACAATGTGATGAATTTTGGACTTCACGAAAGAACAGAATTTTATGGATGTCTAACTTCACAGCACTGTATTGGATAAGAACTAACCTTGTTTGAGATGACACTGCAGCCAGTACTAATATCTCCTAAATAGCTAGTTTAAAGCTTATTTTCCATGGCCTTTAAAGATGATGTAAAAAACAGTGATTCTTAAAAGCCCTTCTCATCCATCCAGCTTTTCTGATTTGTATTGGTTTTATACTCCCCTGAAACACCACTGTTAGACTGACCTAACAGTACATGTATGGGTTTAGTAATTCTTGTTCTAGACAACAAGTACTTTTCTCTTGTCCAGAACCCTTTCAAATGTTTTACACACGCTCATTGACATATATAGACATTCTACATATATAGAGAGGTTTTACAGAAATGTATATATGTACATATATATACACACATATATACATGTGTGTAGACATATATGTACATATGCAGGTTCTTAATAAAAGTGAACATGCTTCAAGAAGTGCTTGCGTCTTAAATACTTAGGGTGGTGTATTAGTGTATACATTTAAAAGGTAAGGAGGAAAAAACATCTTGTTTGCTTCTGGTTAGAGCTGAGAAATACAGGTTTGAGGAAAATTTGGAAGTATGTTCAAACTGTATTTCACCCTCTTTCTGGTTTGAAAGGCACAAGCCGTTAATCATTGGAACTTAAAAGGTCAGCAAACATGTTTTAAGCTAAACCTTTTGGAGGACCAATATGCTTTTAGTTTGCAAGGACCACTAAAGATCTGGGCATTTACTTTCTCCATAATGTATTCTGTATGAGTATTTAGTATGTATGCCTTCAATTTGCCAATGTTGCCATGTTTTCTTCTTAATTATTCATGAAATAAAGATTGCAAATAGCAAAATGTGTGTTTATGTTTTCTTGAGTGAAGCTGCTACAAAAGGCAATATTTTAACGCTATTTGTGGCACCGTGGTTTTTCAGGAGTAAATGTTACAGGAAGTAGTTTGTGGAGGTTTCTACACTATGGATGAGAAGTGCATGCGAATGATTTGCATGCACATAACCTCATGATTTTTTGGAGGTCATGTCTCTCTTGGAATACCAGCATACTTCACAGTATCTACCCCCAAAGGTTTTTAAATGGTAAGATGGTGAATACCCTAGATAAAGATGTATGTATTTAAGACATCTGCTTAGCCTGTATTGTCCTGGTCTTGAATATGAGTAACAGAGAAAGGAATTGCAGGGGGTATGTTCAATTTAGGCAACTTCTGTAATACATTGCAGGATTAGAATTATGTAAATGTTACTTAACTCAACCCAAGTGAGGCAATGCATGTGTGTGTGCTCGCTCGCTCCCTCTATCTCGAAAGGAATTGGGCTGGGGAGGGATTGGGGACTTAATCTCTGTAACAGTTCAGCGTATTTAAAGCAGATGCCTAAAAATAAAATTTCCAGGTGAAAATAAAGACTAGAACACCTTAAATCTGATTTGGTCTCAATCATCCTGGATGGTAGCTGTTTTCAAATGCTGTTTTAGAGCTTTACTTTCAAGTGCTCTGGAATAAATTGGATCCAGCATTTTGGTTTGAGCTCCTATTTATTTCAAATGTTCTTAAATGCACTGACTAGTATAGGTATTTTAATTCTATCTATTTATTTTATAATTTTTTGAGATTGTGTGGTGTTTTCTGACTGTTCAGCAATCCAGAAGAGTCTTTGTTTCAGTAATGTTATTCTGCAAGAAAATGTCTCGCTTCTCCTTTCTTGAGGTGAAATAYTCTCCTTGAATTTGAGTGGTTTAAGAAAACTCTTCTTAGTTCTCAAAATGGATTCATATCCTGTTTTTAAGCATGGATCTTCAGTTTTCGTACTTCTTTTAAAAATAAGTGTTTTTAAAGTGTAGTGTAGTAGACTCATGTCGGAAAATAGATGTTTTGCTTTTCTGTAGCAAGTGCATGACAGCATTGTAGAAGTGACTTGTACACCTGCAATTGGCAGTCTGAAGGTCAAGACAGAAGCAGGGAGCCGGACACGGGTCAGGCCTGAAATACGCTGAAACAGTGGTGTCTGCACAATCTGTAGAACCGCAACTTTTCTTTCCCATATCCACTGAAATAATACTCCCTAACCAACGGGTTTTTTCGTGGATTGTCTTCCAAGCTGTCACTAGAGAATTTTGTTAGAAATGTGAAACTAGCTCCATAAGTGTGTTTAAGTTGAATATAATAAAATCAGTTAAATAATTTTGAAGATCTTACCGTAATGAAGAACTGCAGCTATATGGAATAGTAAAATAAAAACCTCAAGCAATAGCAATATAATACTCCATTGTATTAAATCACAAGAGCTTATATTGGAGTCATGGTTGTTCTGCAGTTAAATTCTGTATAGGAACTAGGTTAGCATTACAGAACTACCAGCTAAAATTCTTATCATAAAGGGTTTCACAATTGCTTTGATCAACAGAAGAGACTTGGATTATATCATGTATGTTGCCAAGAGCTGTGTGTAGTTTCACAAAGCGCATAGACAAGAGGGGCTCATGAAGATGTAAGTTCTTCCCATACAAAATTCTTTTGAAACAGAGACACTAACTTATCATAAAAAGTTAACTCCCTTCTCCAGATGGGAAGTTATTAATAGCCAGCAGCTACTGTTAAGATTTAAAAAAAAAAAAAAAAAAAAAGTGCCGAATTCTGTGCCTTTCACATTGCTCATCCTCCCTTAGCTCCCTCACTTAGTGTTTTGTCTGCGGGTTTTTTTTCAGCACCATCTTTCCTTGGGCCCAGCATTTGTGTTCTCCTCGTTTCTTAAACTGGTATGTTTTCTTTTTCATCCTCAATACTAAAGGCTGAGTGAGGTACAGAATTCTTCTTTGAATTGCTCGAAAAGTAGTAATGGTATTGTGGAAAGCTCCAATACCTTCCGTATGAATTACTGCTTGATGCTGCAACCCCACACCTTGAATGGAGAAGTTAGCTAATTAGTGTCTCTATTCCTGGCAGCTCAAGATCAGATCATTTATGTCTAATTAAATATTTTTTATTAGCTTCACTTCTGTTAGAAAAGTTGAAAAGTTTGAAACTTCTCCCATGTGTCTTTGTTTAGAAAAAAATTTGTCTATGAATTCTAAAAAAAAATAAAAGTAGATAAGGGACTGATGCCATCAATCCTAATCCAAGTTAAGGTTTTTACTAGTCTTTATGTCTGCTATTTCCCTCTGTATCACCATGGTTTAACTGAACTCTGTTTGTAGAATTGAATTCCTGTATATGAAATGCCCTGTTTGAAAAATACGATCTTGACTTTTCTTAGATGTTCTTTGCCCTTCAGGATTTCCAGCTCTTTGGAACCTCCTTAATCTCATTATGAAAATAGGGTTGAACACAGCAGTGTCTTATCACAGTATTTTTACTGCTAGACCTTTGCATTGATTATATAGTATGAGGAAATGTCTGTGCTTCTCTCCAGTGCTGTGCATAGCTCACTCCCTTGTTCATGCTTCCTTTTCTTAAACGATTTTAGGCTCTTTCCTCACGCCAGAAGCGTAAAAGTTAAGCTCTTAAAAATGAGAGAAACTTGAGAAGGAGACATAACAGTCTGGAGACAACTTCACTGAGCTGTTGACAATATCATATTTTTCAAAAATAAATATCCCACAGAGCACCGAAATGCCAGTGTGTTGAGTTAACACTGTGTGTCTCTGTGGGGCCGCATTCAGAGTCCATCAACTGCAGTGGAGTAAAGCCTGGGGTAGAGCCTGCGGTGCACATAACCAGCGCTAGCTCTTGAAAAAGAAAATCACAACGTTGGAGGGTATGATCCTGAGGGGTGCTGAGCATCAGCAGTTTTGCMGTTCAGGAGCTGTTAGGTGTTCAGTCCTTCCAAAGAATCTTTCCCCAAAATGGCTGGTCTAACAATAATACAGCTGGACTATCGTCCCAGAAGAAATGTAAAGGGAAGGCATGCCGCAGTTTTCCTCTTGGCCAGAGGTAYAAATGTTATACAGGCATTGGAACAGGGTGCTAAAACACTAACTTAACTTTATAAACCTATGAAGTTCCATCGTTTTGCACCAACATTTCCAGCACACACTATTCCTTAGCAGGGAGTGGTGGGGACCAGGGTCAGTAGCTACTTTTAGTTTCCAATTTGTGCTGTGGCAGAGCTTGGTTATACACAATGTGGATTTTGTCAAGTTAAATAAGGGTTGCCCTCTCATTGCTCCTTAGAATAAAATGAGAATAGTGTAAGTGAAGAAGAATCATCTGACTACTTCTGCTGGGCCTTGCAACTCCAACAGTTCATTTATTGTATAAAGGTAACTTCTACGTATTACTATTATAGAAAATAAATAGCTGTTGCTCTGCAGCTCTCACATGATGATTCATGCTACCAGTTTTTCTTCTATTAATAGTCTATAAAGAGTGCTTAAATTTAGATTGCACTCCATCTCATAGTCTGTCATGCTGGTTAGCATTTAGAGAAATGAAACTACAGTCTGTTTGGGCAGTGCCTTTTACGGAGACTAGTCCAAATCTCAGCATGAAATTACTGAAAATCCTTTCATTCCTGACCTAAGTGCAAATGGCAGGATGTAAAGTGTTGTGGTATGGGTTTGCATTGTGAGCACAAATCTTACCTTGACTTTAGCTTGTTTTTTTTTTTTCCTCAAGCCTAGGTAAAAGATGAACTCCTATGCTGGAATTGACCAGTTTGTGAGAAGGCTTCGGTCTTTGACACAGAGGACTGTCCTTCGTCGAGTTGTTAGCGATGGGCATTTCCAGCAAAAAATTCACGTGTGTAGCTTTGTTAAGGGCTCCCTTCAGAAAATCTAGCTGCTTTTTTTTTCAGTGTTGATTTTAAAATTTCTAACAAATATGTAATTTTGCACAATGGGAGAGAAATAATTGCATGTATATACACACATGTATTTTTATTTATATATATATATATCTCTAATTTAATGCTGAAGTATTTGCTAGTGTTTTCAAAGGACCTCAAGTAACCCTGCCTCCATCCCTTCTCTTAGACTAACACAGGTGCCTTTCACTGCTTTGAGGAGATTCGGGCAGTATTTGTGGGAATGGGATTACGTACAAGTCAGAACACATCATTTTAAGTGTCCTGTTTAACAACATTGCATATGTGTGCTAATGCAATACTCRGTTTGATGCCTTAAATGTAATTTCACATATATCAGATTATTCATTCTGGTTAGAAAGAAAAATTTCATGACGGAGAAGAGTTCCACAACTGGTAAAGAGTAATTTCTTCCTTAAAGACAGAAGTATTTTTTCTATTTAAAAAAGCATTAATTCTTCCAGAGTCTGTTCTAGACAAACTGATGATCATTTTCAGTCCTTCACACGGAAGCCTCAATACATAGGTATGATTTTCCTGCTATCTTGCTACTTAGCAGGGTCAGGCTGATTTTGATTATAGTCATTATAGATGAGTCAGTTTTGTGTTTACGGTGGCATCACTGACATGCCCAAGCAGACACTCGCTCATGCAGTATCAGGAAAGAGAAGGGTGAGTGCATGATGGGTCTCAAGTGTGAAGTTTTTATCTGCTTTGCTCTCTTTGAAGGAAGCATTTCAAGGTTTATTCTACACAGTCTTTCTAGAGTTTACTACTTCAGCTCAGTTGCCAAGTCTGAGAAGTGCAAATAGTCTCCTATCGCTGCTTTTCAGCTGCCCACAATTCAGGAGTTTGGCTTGTTCAATCAGGAGATAGTGTACAGTATGTTACTGCAACTCTGCTTTTCAGGGATGAAAAAGCCCTYCTTGGCTGTACACAGGAGAATCGGGTAACTTAATTTCTTTGCTTGCAGTACTGGACTTCTTTCAGCTCACAGCCTGAGCCAGCAGCAGTACCTTCCCCGCGGCTGCTGAGGCTGCTGGAAGCCGTTTTGTTTCCAGGTAGTTTCAGCCTACTTCTTCATGTAGTCCCTTCTCAAACTGTATCTGGCCACAGCAGTCGTAGTAATGCTGGTYTTTTCCTTCATGAGTGACTAAGAAGGGCAAGTAAGTTAGCACTCTCTTGTACTGCCCCCCCTCCATATATTATAAAAACAAAGAAAAAAATATAAAAGCTGATTGTATTCCTTACTGTCAATTTACTGTCATTGTTGGCCACTGATAAGGGAGGGCATAAGTAGAAATATCTACAGGTAAGGACAATACACATTGAATATGCACAAGAAGAAATATGATCTGAAGAACGGTGCAGTTCTGATATTTGCCAGGGACAATAGCGTAAAAATAATAGAAAACCAATTAATTTCTTAATTCAAAAGAAAGGCAACCGATCTATTCAGATCTTACTGTAGTAATGAAAGCTGTCCTATCCAACTGCTAAATAGGACATAAASCAGCAGCTGCTCATTATAAACACATTTACTTGTGCAGAAGTGAGAAAYGAGCATGCAAAAGTAATAGAGGAACTGGCTCAGTTGCGCTGGGAGTTGTTAATGCTGATTTTTAACATCTTGAAACTGCAGAATTCCCAACTGCATGGAGAAAATCAGTAGGTGACAATGGGGACCTGATATGCCATCCAAACTGGAATGGCCAGTGAGAGAAGGAACCAGTGGTTTGGTGGTTTTGGTAGTGGTATCAGAATGCTTTTATGGAAAAAAAGTAATTTCTGAGAAACATTAGAAGCTTGTCAGGGTGCCATTATCAGCCAGCCCTATGAAAACACGTGGACATTCACTTTGGATCTTCTATGACTTGCTGATTTAAAAGAAAATCAACATAGTCTATATCAAATAATCTTAGAACCAATTAGCTGCAAAACTGAAAGCAGAGTTRTAACTGGGAAAAGAAACATCCAGTGAGGAATTTCTGGGGTCCTTCAAAGATATGTTGATCAACATCTGTGACTCAGGAAACTTGTAAGATGATGTGTTGAGGATGGGACTGTTGGAAGAAACCAGCCTGACAGCTTAATAAAGGGAGCTGACTGCAACAACTTTGTTTTTAATGTATTCAGGAACAAAATCATATTTAGAAACTGCATCCCTGCTCCTTGAAAGTATTTTGATTCCCAGCTTTCATTGATTTCAGTGGGAGAGAGTCATTTGAAGATCTGGGCCAATATTGAGAGGCAACCTCTACAATATAGGAAAGGCTACCCTGGAGAGGAGCAACGCTGAGCAGACACAGCAGATCCTGGCATACAGCTAATTGCTACAGCAGGATACTTGCCACGCTAGTTCAAATACAATTGCACAGCATAGAATTTCGTGGAGTATGAACTAGGAGTGGGAAAACACTACCTCTTGTGCAGGACAAAAGTGAGACCATTACACGAACAGTGCCCAATTCTAGTGTCAGCGTTTTTCAAAAATCTCTGGCAAACTTCACATAGGCAGGCAGCATTTCTAAATTTATCAATATTGCAGCATGTTTTGATGAGGCTTCTACATTTCTCATAGTCTTCRATTTTTGCTTTTTCTCTTGACTTGGTTCGTCAATATATGTGGTCCTTAAAATCATTACGTGTTAGTGTGTGGTGGATTACTCCAGCCTTTTCTGTAACTTCCTGGGAAAAATGGCTTTTTTTTTCACCCCGCAGGATTCCCATCGTGTTTGGAGCAGCACTCTGTCGTTCACAGCTGCGTGGCTGAGGCAGCCCATGTACCAGCCTGCCTCCCTGTCTGGGGTGAGAGTGGAGGGGGGGACAGCACAGGTGCCAAATGCTGCTGCCAATGCGAGATTTTTACTGCTTAGATGCTCGTAGGTTTTGAGGTTGGTGCTGAAGTGGCTGGTGCCAGTTGTGCTACTTTTTTCCTACTGTCTTGATACACCAAAAAGACTTAAAGCATCATCCAAAGCACCATCTCTTACTGCCAGAGAAGGCTGGGTAAGCCAGTGCCTGTCAGTCAAAGTAACGTGCATACGCTTCTGGCAGATGAGACGTGAGTAAAGCATCTCTGGGTTTGGGAATCCTGAAATAAAATCTTTTGTTGCACGGCACAAGCATCCAAGCTGTGGCAGTCCTCTGCGCCGAGGGACCTGGAAATGAATCAGTTTTTCGTAGGCTGGGGTCTGCCCTGGGGTTGGTGAGAAGTGTGGAGTCACTGGTGGTGACTTTTTCTGTTTGTAATGTCCAACCAATCGGAACGTGTAGATAAATTACTTGCTAAGATATAAAGTTGAAAAATAGAAATAAAAAAACTTAGAAGATATCCACAAAGAGCAGTGGGTTCAAATTCTTGAGAGGTTCTCTCCCCGCTTCAAAATTGCTGTGAGATGAGTCATGGCTGTTCCCCAAGTCTGTTCCCGCGGAGGAACAGGAGATGGCTGGGGACRTGGCGCAGTCCCCGGGGGCACGCCACCACCGGCCTGACTCTGGGCAGGAAACGTATGTGTGCACACTGGTGGGATCCACAAAGACCTACTCRGTGGGAAGATGTGAAAAAATATTTAATATCTTTACTGAGAACTCTTAAACACTTCCAGAGYAATAATGCGCAGGGTTTCCTTTTTGGTGGTAGTAACAACAGTTAAGCAGAGAAGAAACTCTAAGTTTCTCTCTGCTTCTGCAGTCTTTCAGGGTATCTCTGCGCAGCACTGCACTGTGCCCCTCGGTATAGCTGTAGGCTTAAACTYGCTGGGTGGGTTTTCCAGCCTGGAAAGAAATAGATGCTTAAAACAATGTATGGAGAAAGCCCTCCTTCCCTTTCCTACTTTCATTGTATGCAGATCAAGCACAGTAAAAGCCCGTTTCTGTCACTTGCAGGTCCCTCCAGACAAGAGCTGGACTTCTTGAAGTAAGTGGCCGCGTGGCGAGATGCTGGTCCGGGCTGTCCTGGCTGGTGCGGAGCCCCCCCAGTGCCCGGCTACCGCCCGCAGCCCCTGCGCCGGCCGGCGGGTAAAGCCGCGGGGCTGCCGGGCTCCAGGCACCGGCTCCCCCGCCGCTCGCTCCACCTTGGAGAGCTGCTCCTGCGGCCGCGGGGACCGGGCGAGCCTCGCCGCCTCCTTCCCGCCGGAGGGGCAGGGGCTGCGGCCGGGGGCGGGAGGGGGGGTCCCCGCTCCCGCCCCGCGCCGCCCGCGCCGCCCTCCAGGGGGAGCCGCTGC
>JASVER010000064.1:5221489-5303325 GCA_030449065.1 Oceanodroma leucorhoa
CGGAGCGGAGCGGAGCGGCTCCCCGAGGGCAGGTGGGTGATGCCGACGTCGCCGCGGCTGGGCTCCACGGTGAGGGGCGGTGGGTGCCCGGGGTGCAGCTCTCGGGGAGGAGCGGGACCTCCCGGCCGGGGCGGGCTGCGGGGCTCGCCCTGCTGCCTCCTCCCGCCCGGGCGGTGCGGGCGGCCCCAGCGCCCCGCTGGTGCATCCCCAGCCCGGCGGCCGCCGGTCCTGCGAGCCGCTGTGGGCAGCTCAACTTCCCTCGCCTCCTTCGCGGTGTTCGCGACAGCCCCGGTCCCTCTCCTCCCTCTCCCGCGAGTTTTAAAGGTGGCCGCCCGCCGTCCTCTCGGTGCTGCCTAACCCCCTGCCTCAAGACGGGGGCGATTTTTCTTTGCCACCACTTTCCCCTGCCCCGGCTCGGATGGTTTTTCCACCGTGGAGCCGGTGCTCTTCACACCGTTCTGATTCCCAACTGTCAGTCCGCCGACACACCCCCGCACTCCGAGATGTTTGCTCCACGGGTCTTCCTTCAAACATCAGGTGCTGGACTTTGCCCCCCTGCACCCAGCCCTCCTTCTAGCCCTTCAGCTGATATTTGTGCTTGTGCTTAATCATAAAATAGTGATTCTACAGGAACACCCTGCATCCTGTAAACTTCTCCGTAGTGTTTAACAAAGGAGATTTCTATGCACTTTGCAATCACGCTAAGGGAAAAAGGGCAGGGACTGAATAGATGGCATTAAACCTGGGTGCAATCTTATCTCATGCCTTGCCCCCGAAAGCCCTGACCCCGCCTCATCTGTGTCAAGCGACTGAAACAGTTTTTTGGCGGTGTCCCTTCTGCTGTGCCTGGGAGCTCTCTAAGCCYTGGTACCCAGCAAGTATGTTAGTGGAGCTGCCAGTCACAGAGGGGCCTAGTATCTCTGTGCTGAGGGGAGAGGRCGGATGAAGGAAAGGGGAAGAGGCTGCAAGGTGTTGGTTGCCTCCAGAGCTGTTGGGAGGATGCGTGAGAAAGCTTTCTGCCCTGGCAGACAAGGCTCCGGGGCCCTTGCGGGGTGAACTGCCCTCACGGAGGTGCAGGCAGCCCATGCTGGAAGAGCACATGGAGCAGCAGATGCGTTCCTGCTGTCTATGTGCTGGTGTGTGGTGCCCTCAAAGGGGATGCTCCTGGGAGGAGATTTTTCTGTGTGGTTGTTTGCCTGGTCTAAGAGTCACCCAGAAGCGCCGCAGTTGCTTTAACGCTCTTTTATGTCCTGGTGCAGTATGAGTTTGGGCTAAGTTTGGAGTGCAGAGGTATTGCAGGCTTTGCTATAACTTGAAGGCAGTAAAGGTGGTCGAGCACCCTCTTCAAAACTGCCTTGGGCAGAGGGCCCACAGAGGAGACAGGAAGGGTTAACTTAGAGAACAACATGACTCACATAGTAAATAGCAGTTAATAGAATTGCTGTAACTACTTAAAATTATTTTCCTAAGCAGATGGTCAACTGTTAGATAACTCGATCTTTGCATGTATTTGTTTTCAGGTTTCTTATCAGGCTTGTAAGTCTCAGACCTGTGTAACTCAGGAACTGTAGCAACTGATAGATTCCTTCTTCTGCATGAGAGAAACTCTAACAGAGAGAAAGCGTGGCCAGCTCTTGCTGTTAGAGAGACACCCCCAAGAGCATATTGCCCAAGTGAAGTACAAAAAGATAAGATAAAGTGACCAACGAGGATGTGAGAAATACTTCAACTGAATTAGATCTGTGGAAGAAATACCTTATTTCGAATCTCAATAAAAAAGTCAATATAAATGTCACATATCACAAAAATACTATGAAAATTAAATCCTGTCTAATGTGGCAAATGGATTAAATTCTGAATTAACCAGGGAAGCTATGAGCCTCTGAATTTGTAGAGTAAACACGTGGGTACAAACTGCAAACATGTATGTGTGTATATAAAATAAAAATGACCTATTCCGGGGTGTGCGGGGGGAAAAAAAAAGGCAAGCAGGTCTCTTTTTTAATGCTATTCAGGYGATAAGTTTGTAATTTACACATGTATATAATCTGTCTCTCTTTCGATATGTAATTTTATACATAAAAAATAGAATCAGCATCATCCTGTGCCAGGTCAGGGGATGTCAGCCCAGTAATGATGTTTTTAGCCTCTGTCCTTCTGTCAGTGGGTACAAAAGRCAGTAAAGATGTGAGCTGAAAAGCCTCCTGCCAGGTCTCTCATGTTTGCATTTCTATTTTTGCTGATATTTTAATAGGATGTTTCCATAAGGGCTGCTGGCACTATTGCATTTGGATGTAATCAACTTTTGAAAGCTATTAATCTTTTTTGTTTAATCTTCAGTAATGGATTTTATGTAGAGCCATGTGGTTAAGCCCTCGTAAGAACTACTGGGTAAAGCTTAGTCCAGCAGGAGTTTTGGAGGGACTGTTTTGAATCTTCACTCTTCCTTTCAGTTGTGTTTCTCTGAAGGGTCCGGGCTGGCTGGCCGAGTACATCCCCTTCAGTCTTGAGCCTGGCAGCTTTTCCATCTGGTGTGGAGGGAAAACCTCCCCCTTACCACTTCCTTTCTGCCTGGGTGACTGATGGCTGTATGATTTCTTGTCTATACAGGATGTTTAAGGCTTCACAGATTTTCCACCAAAACACTTATTTTCACTGTGCTTCAGCTCTTCGCTTCGGTTTGACATTTCTGCGCACATTTTTACACGTGAGATGGGAGAAGGCATAGTGTGGCTGAGCTCTCTCTAAGAGTTCTGCGCAGCTGTGAGTGAGGTGGTTTCCATTCAAAGRCTGTATTCAGCATCTCTCTTGGTGTCCTGGAAAGTTTGTCCTTGTCTTCAGCTTGAACAGATTTCAGCTCTTCTTGTTCATTCTCTCCATCTGATCTGGATGGTGAATAATTCTCTACATCCTTTATTGTGTTCTTTCCATCTGAAAATGGAGATGGGCTATTAAAGCTTTTTTTTCTGTTGGACTCTAAACTAAAACCCAAGAGATATGGAGCTGTGTGTCAAGGAAGCAGGGAGGATTCTCACAAGTCAATGGAGAGTTACTCCCTTTCATCAGGGTCTGGTATTTAGGACCAGAAGGCTTGGTTGCCTCATGGATCACCTTCAGGTTTGCATCAATGCACCTGAACAGCCTTGGCGAAGCTACTTGCATACGACAGCACCGGTTCCTTGCCTCGCTGCTCATTTTAAAAAGGCAGAGAAAGTTGCCTACTTAATGAGATGCTCCCGTAGCTGAATATCGAGGGTTGGTCTATTAGGGGTAAAGAACCGGCAGCATTCTGCCTTGGGAGGGCAAGAGGATCTGGGCAGATACACAGATACAACCTCTGAAGGCTTCAGTTTCCTCTATAGAATCAGAAGATGCCTCTCCCCTCATAAAGGTTGCCTCTGTGTCAGGAATAATTATTGGTTGTATTGCACTTTTTTTTTTTCTGAAGTAAATCTCTGTAGATCAGAATGGACAGATGGCACATACAACACTCARTTATGGAAAATATCCTCAGGAGGTACTTCGAGGTCATCTAATCCATGCCTCTGCCCAAAGGCAGGATTAGCTATGCTTTTGCCATTCCTGACAGCTATTTCTCCATCCTGCTCCTAAAGACCCGCAGTGGAGACTCCTAACTTCCCTGGYGTGCAGGAAACACCCTGATGTCCAGCTTAAATCTCCTTTGCTGTAACTCATTCCTCATCCTGACCACAGTGGGCAACCCACAGAGGATCAGCAGAGAGTATTTAGAAGTGCTTCAGCAAATGCAGGTCATGTGAGTGAATCAAGGTGTGATCTCTCTCTCTCCTCACCGTGAGTTCTGTGAGGAGCAAATCAAATGAAACCTGGCTACCTCGTGCCTGGTATGGCTGGAGATCCACAGTACCAYGGGAGGGATGGGGTAGGCAGGCTGCTATGCAGCTCCGCACGGTGATGCAATTGCAAAGTTAGGATCAAGTTGTTTGGGTAAACACACAGCGATGAGGTTACRAAAAGAGCTGATGAGCCAGCTAGGAGTGTTAGGAGAGTTCAGAGAAAAGCCAAATGCAACAAGATGGCTTCTGTAAAAATTACATGTTCGGGGCCATCACTGCTGTTAAGGCAAAAGTGTTAACAGTGCTGCGGCATGTGTTTGAGTGAAAGCTTTGTCCCTTCCTGTCCAGGCGCCTGGGGCTTGATATGGGTGCTATAAACAGACATTCAGTGCTATGTGAGACATCCCGATGGGGCTGGCAGAGAACAGGATAGGACCTAAGGGAGGCACATGCCTTTCTAAAGTGACAGCAGAGGCTCAGGTGATAGCTTAGAGCACTTCAGGCTTCACTGTTCACTTATATTTAAGCAACTAATTCAAACCTTATCAGTTTAGTTTATGACTTGTTCTGGAGAAAGAATGCTTTTCATCATTGGGCCTGTTGGTTGTTTATTAAAAACAAAAATTATCAGGTAGCATAAAATACAACATATCTTATGTAAAGTATGTGCAAATGCCATTGTGGAAGATACACAAGAGCTGGAGTACTGGAGCCTCCTTGCCCACAAAGCAGCAGTAAATCTAGTGTTAGGAAGGCCACACTTGAAATGTATGTTTTGGGGCTCTTGCTGATGTTTTTTTATTTTTGTTTTTTTTTTTTTAAGAGTTACACATTTCAAACCCAAATAGAATAAGTAATTTGTTACAACTGCAAATGCAGCAGTGGAAGGCAGGGTTTGAAAAGAAATGACAGCTACAAGACAGATCGTATTTATCTTAGATGATAAGTCAGGGGTTGCATACAGTAGGTTTATCACTATCTGATAGGTAACAAGATAAAGTCCAGGTGCTACACAGGGATGTGGAAAGACCTGAAACAGGAATAAAGAATACTTTACATAGCATTTTTAGGGAACATTTGCAAACAATACATCTGAGACAATGGAGAAGTTAGCGGGGAGTGAAACTTCTTGCAGGGATGGTTTGAGCCAGGGACAGGGGGAGGGAAAGGCGTACAGAGGATGAGGGAATCTTCCTGTCCCTCTCTGACACAAGGAGAGGAAAGGGGGGTTTTCCTGAAGCTTTGCAGACGTGACGAATGACATGCTGGGCTCCTGTCTGTATGTGGATTAGCATTTGTGATTGCACTCAAACCCAGGGTGGAAGGCACTCAGGCATTCTCTGGAGGCCTCTAGTACTTGCAGATTGGGGCTCTTTTATCTGCTGGCTAGCTGAGAGACAACGTTCTCTGTCTCCCTGTCCCYGCTGTTTATCCCAGGCGACGCTCACAGGGACAGTTGTGGCTCCTTGTTCAGCAGCTCTTCARGGAGGGCAGGAGATTGTTCACTGGTGGAGCCATTCGGAGCTCGTCTGAACCCGAGCCAGCGTCAGCTGGGGGTCACGTCTGCGTATCTCCCTGGGCAGAGGCCCTCACGCGTTTGAGTGAGTAATGCTGCGCAACAGGGGGAAGGGTAATTTGGTCTCATTCTGCTCTTTTAATGCGTCCCTTTGGGAGTGGTGAGGTTTGCACTAGTTTCCCTGTTAGAAGTTTCTTTCCTCAACTAGTATTCAGACCTCATCAATTAGTATTCAGACCTCAGAGTCTCTCCCATTTTTCTCCTGGTTTTGCGTCTTTGGAGCTATTTTGTTTTGGTTCTAGATTATTGTGTTCTCCTCTCGCTTCTTGTCTCCCCCTTCCCCCCCTCCCCCTTTTTTTTTTCCTTAYTAGGGGAGCATAAATGTTTCTGCTCTCTTGCCTGTTCTGTAATGTTGGCCTGTTACCCACATCCCCCTTCTTGTACTGGGAAAGTCCTCTACAAACTGACCTATCATTTTGGTTATTGAGGTTTCCCCAGAATAGGATTGCCAGATCCTGGTATGAATCAGTTGTTGAGGTTAAGGAGTTAAGGGAAGTAGGCCGTTAAATATCATATTCTGTGGTGGTGACAACTTTGGTATCAGTATGAGATCCATATACTTGGGCACAGACTGGGATTTTCCATAGGAAACATTTCCCAGGATAAAAGACAGCTAAGAGGTATGTGGCTCTTTAATATAATCTTCAGAAGAGAGGCACGTGATTGAAATTGATTTGAATAATTACAGTTTCCACATACGTCCGATCCACAGGTCAGTGCCCAGGTTCAATGGGATGATGGAAAATAACATCAGACTGACTTGGGCTGGCACCAGCACCATTACGGTTCCTGGAGCACGTGGGGGGAAGCACGTTGACTTTTTAAAAGTTTCTTAAATGTTCTGCAGCCTGGATTTTTTGGCAAAAAATGACCTGTGCTAATGGCTACTTAGTCAGGGATTCCTTAAAATACCCTGATTCCAAAAAGCGCTTCTCTCCCAGAAATCCGGCCTCTTTAGCTGGAACTGTTAAAACTGAGGCACCTAACTTTGTCACGTTAATTTTTTTTTTTATGTCATCCTGTGTCTTGCTAAATGCTGATCCAAACTCTGCTTGACCATTAAGATTCATTTAGGGTTATAACATGGGTAGACATAGAGGATTCTGGCAGATTCAATGTAGTTACGTGATTCTTTTTCTCTGGTACAACTGTAYGGTGTCAGCTCTTGCAGGATATAGAAAGGCAAGAAGCTGTACTCATGGGCTGAAGACTGAAAAGATGGTTCATTGGCAGTTTTTGTTCTCTTCCCTACCCCATTCCTAAAGGGAAGTCTTCCTTTTCCTCAGTGTAGCCACAGTACAGCCTAGCTGTATGATTACAGCAGGCAAGAGATGGACACAGTCCWCTTGGGAGAAACCATCCTAAAGTCTTGGGGATGTCTGTTCTGGGCRCCTCCCTGGGATCCATTTCTGCTTGACTGACGTCTTTTGTATTTGGAGACAAATGCCACAGTCCCTAAGGAATTTGCCTTGGGAGTCTTTTTTGGTTTATCCTTGTTCAGTAACGTGTGGGGGTCGTGGTTGTCATGCATTTGAGAAATGATTGCAGGTTTCTTTACAGCTGGAGCTTTTTATGATCTCTTATTGTGCAGAAAYTGTAAAATAACTGAAGTTTTCGCAGGAGAAAAGGGCCGCTTCCCAAGCGTGGTAGAGGTATCTCTATTGTYGTGGGGTACCCGCTGCTGCTCTCCTTGCCTTTCTGCTTCCTCTAGACAAGCACACCAACTCATAAATAGCTAGCAAGTCTGGTAAAATGTTTTCTAAAGTGATGTATGAATGGCTGTTGGTTCTCCAGTGCAATGGTTTGATGTAGGAGGAGAGAAACTGATGACTAGAAATGTTATTTTCGCCAGCAGTTGCGTGCTCTCTCCACCCCAGAACACGAGCGTCCCTGGCCTGGGCAGTTGGAGGAGAAAGGGGGCAGAGGTAGAAGGCTGTTACTTGTAAGCGGATGTGCTTTTACCACAGCACAAGGTCTTAGGAAATGAAGGAAGGACTTCATTAGAGGCTTGAGAGCACCAGCTAAACACTGAGACTTTGGGATCAGTAAGCAGTGACACTGGAGAGTTCTTAATAAATTGGATTATAATCAAGGACTCGAAAAAAAAATGTTGCTTTGAGTAGCTCTAAAAAGGCTTGTATTGGCGTGGCTGACTGTGATAGTGAAAATGCAAGTCACTTTGCAAGAGTGACAGAAGTATGGTGCAAGTCATAACAAAGAGAAGATGGAGGGACAAAGTAAGGGCATGTGGCCTTGAGACATCATCAGAGCATCAACTCCTCCTTATCCACAGAGGGTGGCAGAGTCCTAAAAATGTCTTAAATAACTTTGAGACTGAGACAGAAACACTAACGGGATGATGAGGCGTGACAGAGCAAATAAGCATTAGCGAGTCAGAGTAAGCACCTTAAAAAATGGAAGAGGGAAAGTTGCTGGAAGCAAACCAAGGAGGCAGAAAATTCGTTATTGTGGCTTTTGCCTGCTTTTGGGATGAGCACACACCACCAGCATTGTCACTCTGTCTAAATGCTTTTTCACTGGTAGCTGATTGACAACCTGAGGTGAAATGGGTTGGGTAAAACATACTTGTGCACAGCCTGGGGGTGCAAGGGGCCAGGACACACCCTGGGGCATGGGAGGAAATAGGGTTCTTGCGCTGGCCGAAAATCAGCCAGTATTGCAAGGCACAGGGAGCACGCGCTCGATCCCCGAGATTGAGCCAGCAGWGAGCAGCCCACATAGAGCAAAGAGCCGTCGGCGAGGCGGGCCGTGCCGGGGCGGAGGGTGGGGGGCTCTGRGGGTGCTCAGGCAGGCTCTGCTGCCCTGCCGGCGGGGCAGGCTCTGGGGAGCTCGGGCTGAGCGCTGCCGCTGTTGCCACTGCTTAAATTGATAAGAGAAGGRAGCAAGTTGGGGAGGAAGGATGTGATGAGCTGTGGTAGCAACCCAATGGAGGCTTGACTGCTTTTCATACTGTGGGTGGGTATGAGTCAAACCACTTGGGTGGTGATGGGAGCTTCGTGGTGAGTCCTCAGTAATAATAACCCTTGCTCAGAGGGGTCAGCGTCTGAGCCACRGGTGAGCTAATGCAGTGAGACAGCTTTGCTTTGGCTCAGAGGCAGGTAGAATTTGCCTATTGAAATTGTACAGTGCCTTTATCAGGATAGGGAAGGACAGCTGGGGAATAATTTCAAGTTACATGGAGAGAGATGGAAAGTTATATTCCTTCTACTGTAGAAGGTAGGAWGTTGGCTGACCTGGTACCACAGCACTCCCTGCACTGGAGTTGGGTGAGTTTTTGTTTCACTGGCAGAGCTTAGGCAAACACTACTTACAACCTGCAGAAGGACGGTGCTCGGAGGAGGGGGAGTAGGGCTCACAAGGCCTGGTGGAGAGCAAACCTGTAGTTAGAGAAGGCAAATAGGGTTTGGGAACAACTGGATAAAAACACTGGAAAACAAACAGATGTACCCAATTCTCAACTGCCTGTCTGGAAACTTCATATAGAAATGAGAGGTGAAGTCACCTCTGGAGAGAAGTCTACTCCATTATTTTAAAATATACCAGAATGGATGCATTAGCAATACGATAAATATTTTCAGAGTAAATCCCTCCCTTGCCTGTATTCCTCAGTGGGTCACCTCTTCTTGATATCCTGTTTCCTCATTTCTCTTATTTTGTTCTTGAAGGAAATGCTCCTTATGTATGAACACAGCTGGCCTTACTAGGGCTGTGGGGAGGCAAAGTTTGCTTTTGAGTTCTTCCCTCACACAGGAAAGGAAAACTGGATCCTCGGAGACATTGTGGATGATATTGGCAGTAGTAACTTGTTTCTGGCCATGGTACATGGTTTTAATTATCCTTTTTTACATGTCTGCCTTATGAAAGTTTATCCAAATGCTCTCTTTTTTATTTTTGGAAATGCCACTGTAGGTAGATCAACATCATCAATCCTTGATACAAATGGTTTGCTCAAAAATCCAACATGTTTCTGTGCCTTTTGGCAATATAGTATGTTGCCTGCTGCCCAGTGAGACTTTACTCTAGTGAGCACAGGGGAACCTTTTCCCTTTTGTTTGTTTGTTTGATCTGGCTTATTTAACTGCTGGTCATTCAGCCTTACTTAGTTTTGCCCCCCTGGCTTTTTGTGACCATTAGAATGGGAATAATTACTGTGAGGTTTTTTCCTTGCTTTTAAACATTTATAACATCCACTTAGGAAAAAAAAACATGGTCAAATGTCTTCTGTTCTAGTCTTCTCTTCCGCTACTGCAATAAAAATGAATCTGCTTCTAGCCCTTGGAGGGCAGGAGGCAAAGCTGAAATACTGGTTTTGCATTAGCCGTTCCTATTAGCCTTTGCTTGTTGTCCAGTGGGGTTTCACTTTTGGGGCATTTTTGTGATTTTTATATGGGGTATAAACAGGAGGAGAAGAGAGACATGGGACAGGCTTGAAGGGTATGATTTTATTATGCTTTTTGTTGCTGTCACTGCTGCAGCGGTATGGGTGTCTCTAGTAATCGCCTAGTCAATAAAGACTTTACGCCCAGATTCACCGTGCTTGTTCTTGCTGTGAGTATAGCCTCCTTTTTCGGCCTGGACTGCAGCAGAGATGGAAATGTAAACCAGAAATGTTGTCACTCTTCCTTATTTCTGAACTGACAGACAAAGATCAGGGGCAGTACAGATCTCTGAAGAGCCATTTCTTTTGCCTTTCACAAGTACATGGAGTGAAGGTTTTAAGTCTTGGAGGGCTACTGCTTTCCTGTTAAGAGGGGATTAGACCAAGTTTAGTAAAGCTGAAGCCCTCATTTTACTCAGTATTTCTGGAGGATTTGCAAAGCCAATCCAGAAACCTTGTTACCCCACTGTAGGGTTTACACTGGAGGAAGACTTCAATCCCCAAATAGAGACAAGCTCTGTGCTTCAAAAGATCCTTGGCCCCGCATTTTTTGCAGTCAGAGCATCAGTGGCTCAGATGATGTTTTGGATAAAGTCTGAAACGATCCCCTGGAAGGGTCCAGCTGCCATGCGGAGCCCCTTGATAGAACAAGGATTTCCAGACATCACCGTGTTCTGCGCTTGTATGGGTGTCCACACAGGCAGGGGTGCAGGGCATCTGTAACTCCAGGGAAGGCTGAGGGAAACTGCAAGTGCTCCAGGTACCTGAAAACGAAGAGCATGGTGTGCTGGTAATTTTGCCTGCTTTGTTTCACTTGTATCCTTTGTTAACAAAGAGCAGTCTAGAGGGAAACAGTCTATTAYTAATATTTAATTTCCTCCTATTACTGTAAGCAGATGACCCAAAAAAATAATTTAGCCAGCAGCCAATAATAAAGCAAATAGGGGAACCAGAAGAAGTATGTCTTAGGTGGGTGGTGCCTCCTTCCTCCTCTTTCCTGCCCCAGCCAGCCACATCCCTTCACCCTTCGGCAGGCGGCAGGAGCGAGGCTGCTCCCTGACAGCTCCGAGCACGCTGGCTTCGTGTGAGCACTCGAAGCCGCTGCTCCTGAGGCATTCATAAAATATCGGACCTCACTGAGCAACGCAGAAAAGTGCTACTGCTGCCTTCCCTATCGTTCTCCCCAAAAGGACAGTTGTTTTCATTGTTTTACAACCTGAGGGCTTTTTGCGAATTTGTGTACTCCCTGTGAGCACATTGGCTCCTTTATTGTGACTTGATACTCTAAAGAAATGGGGAGAGACGAGATTTCTCAGAGACTTGGATTTAAAAGATAGGGAGATTCTCTTAGAGCTGAAGGGATTTCAGAGAGAGGATAAAAATTGACAGGCATCTCCCCCTCCAGGCTTTGGAAAGTAGGAGACAAACGATTTAGCACCACCAATTTTCTGCTTACAGCCATGTGTGAATTCAAGGGTTTTCCCTAAGGGCGTTAGGTAATCTGTATGTGGCTGGTACCTGGGAAGGGTCATGTTGTCAAAAGGAGATGCTAGATTGTGATCTGTGGAATGAGACTCCCCTGTGGCCTCGTGAGCTGCCTGCTGCCTTGCTCACCCCATCCTGAGGCAGACAAGGAGAAACCAATCCTCTCTGGAGCCCCGGGAAGCTGCAGCCTGTCACTTACGTGCCCACAGACTGTCTTGGGTGCCCTGAGGGGTGCTGAGCCCCGGGAGGTTTTCCTAATGCCTGAGAGTAGCTGTCAGACTGAAGTGTCGCAGGCATTGTCATATATGCCAGCCTGGCACGGGGAGCCGAGAGCGTGTCTTCTCTGTGCCGGTGTGACAGAGCACGGGCATCCAAAMCCGGGATGCCTGAACTCATCCTGAAGGTGCTGAGAGCAGGAAATGAGCTTGTTTGAGGTGGGTGATTTGAACCAAACAGTGGCCAAGGGCTCACCTCGATGCTTTTGGCACTCAGGAGAGAGAAGGGGCAACACCTTAGTCCAAAGCCAACTGGAGATGCCAAACAAAAGCTTGCTTAGGCTGCAGTGGTGAATTGCTTCATGGGAACATGCTGTTCAGATGCTTTATTGAATTTTCAAGGAGCAGTTTTTCATTGGGGCTGAAATATGAGAGAGAACAGAGTGTTCCAAGTCACTAAAAACGAACAGAGCAACAGCTTTACAGGTTTGTGAGTGGCAAGAAAGGTTTATTTAATAATGGGAAAAGGCCGGAACATAGCCCAGGGTATCAAGAAAGAATTAATCCAATTAACAAAATAAAACACAGGCTTAAGAAGAAATACTAATTGTAGCTGTCCAGCAGGTTGTGTGATACAGATTATTTTTCCTAAGCTTCAAGAAGCTTGCAATATTGATCCCTCAAGGGCCTGAGATGTTAAATATACACTTCCCCGGTGAGTAAAGCAGGCTGTTAATTAATTTTGTCTTGTCAGACCTGGTTGCTGAACCTTTGGGTCTTGCATGAAGTAGATGATTCTATAATAAATTTTGCATTGCCTCTGCATATATGTCTTCTTCTCTAGGTGGTCTGTATTTCATTTCGTCCATGTGCAGTAAATTTCTACCCATAGGAACAGAAAGACTGGGCCTGTTCTTGTTTTAAAGCAAGTTGCAAATACTGCTACAGTTAAAGTCTTGTTATCGTTTTGGGTGAAGGCTGTAGCAGGCTGACACTGCGAGAGATGAATGAGGTGAGATGGGTGAGTTCGGGTCGAACAGGGGAACCTCCCGGGTTGTGGCACCTTCTGTAAGTAGCAGGTGAGGCCTCTGATGTGCTGGGGTTGTGTGGCTAATAATTGCTTTTTCTAATGTCTGTGGCTACCGCAGAAGCACCAGCGCTGAAGCAGACACAAAATGTTTTGTCGTGGCTGGGACACCTGCTCAGCTCCGGTCATTTGTCTTCTGAGATGTGCAGGCTTTGCAGAACTCTCTGTTTTCCAGCCCATCTGGGAGCAGAGAGGGGTGGAAGGACGTGTTGTCCTCTTCTGGACATAACATCTCACAGATTGCTTTGGAATAAATGGCTAGTGCTTGGGTTGACGATTCAGGCCACTGTTTGTGAAGGGGGATGGGAAACAAGGGACCAAACAAATTCAAAGATAAAAAATTCAAAGTTAGCATCAGACCATGAAACAAACAGTTGAAGTAGAAGGTTAAAAACTCTGTTGTGTCAGAAAACAGTATGTGATGTGTTCATTAAACTTCACATTCCAGCATTGTGCTTTTTCAGGATATGTGCAGAGCTATAGGTAATTCCAGCTTTGCCTTGTGTTTAAYGATTAGCAGGGGGGACCTCCATTTGTTACTTCCCTCCAAGTCCTGTTGGAAAATGAGTTTGAGATGAGCCATTGAAAGAGTTGGGTTAAACAAAATGCATCTGGGATCATAATCCTACTTAAAGGAAGCTCTGAAATGGGGAAGAATATCCCAGTAATTTCACTTTGATCCTCTTCACTGAGGTGTATGTGGTATGAACATGAGGTGCAAAAGCAGCAGGACTCCTCTCAGCATCAGGATTAACGGGACCAGTTCTCAGGCTGGCTCCTTTCAAAAAGCAGTTTCTTCAGTTCTTTTGACTTCATCTCAGAGTAGCTTGTGGCGGTGTTTGTGGTGGTTTTATTTTACATAGCAGTAGTTTTGGCCCAAGTGTGTCACAGTAACGTCTTAAATTTTTCTAAACTTGTCCTGACGCTGGAGTTTGGTCATGAGCTTGGCCTGCATGGCAATACGTGGGCATGTTAGGAAGTGGGGACACATACGCTCCCCCCCCTGTCGCCGTCCCTGCTGCCGTGATGCTGAGGGCCGGGGAGCCGGCCCCTGCTTGAGAGCCCTCAGGCACAGCCCTGTCTCATACGGCTGACAGGCAGACACAGGGTCTTTCTCTTACGGGCCTGTTTTGCCCACCGCTTCCCTTGTTTGGTTGGCTTTTTCCTCCTGCCACCTTTTTCCTGTCTTTTTTTCCCCTTTCTTGCTCACACGCACGCACAAAGCGTTGTTTATTTTTCGTCTAGCCCTTTCTGTTTTCTCTCCCTCCAGATTTTCTTTATCTCTATCTTATATTAATTCTAATCCCCTTCCGTGGAAGTCAGGCTGGGGGGGGGTGTTAGTTTTCAGTATCGCTGCTTTGAAACAAACCTATTGGGATTTGTAATGGACAATCAGATGCTAGCAGAGTGATGTAGGAGCATACCACCGACATCCCTGAAATTCAAGAAAGTAGAAGCAATCTTTAGGAGGTCAGTGGAAAACAGGTGTTTTTGCTAAAGGAAGATAGACAATATAGAGACGTCTTGGGGTTTTTTGTTCTTTAGAAAAGATTAAATGGATGATCTTTATCTTCCTCTTAATAGCTAGTTCACAAACTCTTCTGTTGATTTCTGCCACACAAACCAAACAAAACACATAAACAAGATTGCTGAAGGTGGAGCAAATGCTAGGTTTTTGAAGCACATCCAAACCACCGAGAATCATTCACTTTCCTTTCAAATGCAGCATTAGCAATAGAGCTCTAAATCAATGAAAGGTCTAAAATTAGATTATATTCCTGAGATCAGATGTGAATCACAAGTTAATCATATTTTCTTTTATTATCACTGTCTTTACCCTTTTATCCTGAGAAATTAGGTTTCTGACTTTAAAACAGAGTGAACTGTGAAGGCATGAAACCCTGCTGGGTTAGACCACACCAGTCCACCTGCGGATGGGGTCCCAAAAATCTTTTGGTTTGGAGGTTCGTGTTGCATCTGAAACTGAGCTCCAGTGATTTATCAGTTAGTGCTGTGCCTCCCTCTCCCTTGGCCCTCTGATGTTTCAAGKAGCTGTTTTCTTAAATAGATGAGAAAATATTACTGCTAAAGCTTGCTAAATAAGGTTTAAAACCCACTCTGGAAGTGACAGGGTAGGACAGCTAACAATTATCTCTTGACTACGGCACGAAGCTCAGGGAACTGTATTCTCCATTGCGATATTTTTAGCTGAAACTGTGGTGAAGTGCACCCATGTCTGAAAGCAGGGGTAGGAGGTGACCTGCAAGATTAGTGTGCGGGTGAGACGTGCAGGTGAGGTGTATCTGTTCACATGAAATGGCAGCTGTAGGGACCATGTTTCCTTGCAAGCGGCACCAACTTTAGTCCCAGATTTGTGTGCATGATGCTGCAGGAACATGAATGCGTACTTGAGAGATGTCGTTGGCATTGTGCCTACGTGTGTGTTTCTGGGAGAGGTGTATCTTGGTGGATGTGTTTCTGGGTGGTTGTAGTTGAAGAATGATGCTGACCTGAATCTGTGGATGCAACAAACGCTATGGACAATGCAGGTATAACAAATAAATGGTTTGCTTCTAGGATAAAGATTTATGTGAACAAAAATGATGGTGTTGCAGGAGGGGAACCTGCAGAGACCCTTGCAGAGAGTCTGCAGCCCCCTGTGCATGCTCAGCAGGAAGGTCCTCAAAGATGTCACTGTCTGACATACTTCAAACTATTCTCCCTGCCTCTAATCACGTTCCAGTATTTCTGCACTTGAAGGAAAGACTGGGTATGGCGACAGAGTGGTGTCCACATGTGCCAGCAACACAACCCCCTTATRAATGAAGGTTCGTGTCATCGCAGAGCAGCATGTTGGTGCAGCACGCTTTTGTGGCAAAGTACGTGAGGGTGGGCAGCACGTGATGGCTCAAGTCTTGTGTTTGTGATCAGAGGGAGACAGGTGTATGTAAAAAGGCCCTTCCACCTTTCCTCTGTGCGGCCACAGCACTTGCCAAGGTGTAATTAGTGGGGCTCTCGTGTTTCAGGGCAGACTATTGAGCAGCTGCTGAAGTGCCAGCTCAGTTGGTAGCCTCGAAAACAAAACGTCCCTTGTTTCCCATCACCACTGTGAAATACTGCCTTCCTGGACCTTGGGTTTGGCCCTGCAGCTTTCAGGATAGACAAAATGTGAGACTTTTGCCAATGATGTATTCTTCTAGGTCTGTTTAATATCCGTTATCAATTTAATGTGCCATTTTAATGAGATTTTCCTTTTTCCATCTCCTCCGTAGAGCTGATTACTTACTGTATGTGGTTGGTGTTTGTTTTTGTTTTTTTTTAAAGGAAACTACAAGTGAAGACGTTGAACCTTTGCTTCAGATGAAGAGAATATTTCCCAAGTCTTAGGGAGAAAAGGTGAAAAAGAGAACTGGAGGATGTTGCTAGTAGGTATGTACATGACAGGAAGCCATGACTAGCAGTGTGACTGTCAACAGGAAACAAAAAGTCACAGCCGATGTGACGCTGCCATACAGTACATGTTCTGTGTGGTGTTGCCTGCTGGACTTTGTGGCCTGGGGAGCTGCSTATGTCTACGTGAGATATTCTCCTGTCCATTCGTCTGCTGGAGTTTGAGTTATTCTGCATCTGGTTAATCCACTTTGCTGGAGTTGGCAAGCCCTGKTTTTTTTTTTCATGACACCTGCTACTGTAAAGATCTTGAACAGCTATGAGGAGAAAAGGGTGCGTCTGAGCAACCTTCACTGACTGGCAGCTGAGTGCTCTTCAGACCCCAGGCAGCTTTGAGGTGTCTTGGCTGTTCAGTGCTCTGCAGATATGAACGCTGAGCTTTTCTGGCACGTTCTCACGTTGGCCTGGTCGCTCTCACCATGCTAGTAAATGGGAAAGAAGACTTCCTCTCAGATGTAGCTTACATCATCCTGGAACTGGTCATTGCGGTGCTGGCCATCCTGGGGAACATCCTGGTCTGCTGGGCAGTCTATTTGAACAGCAACTTGCAGAACGTCACCAACTATTTTGTGGTGTCCCTGGCTGCTGCTGACATTGCCGTGGGCGTGCTGGCAATCCCCTTTGCCATCACCATCAGCACTGGCTTCTGTGCCTTCTTCTATGGCTGCCTTTTCATCGCCTGCTTCGTCCTTGTCTTGACTCAGAGCTCGATCTTCAGCCTCCTTGCTATTGCCATTGACAGAATCATTGCGATCCGCATACCCCTCAGGTAAGCRTGGGTTGGGCTGGGGGGACGGAGAGGGGCTAGGGTGGTGAGGGATGAACATCAGTGAAAACAACAGATGTGGAGATGAATCGAGGAAGGGAAAGTTAAATGAGGAGCAGCACTTTTTGCCTTGTAATTTGAAAAAAACTTTTCTAGGTCTTGAAGGCTGCCTTGGCTGCTGGATTTTCTGGTCGCTTCTTTTTCCAGTTCTTCTCTATCCTCATATGGTGTGTGCCCGTGGCATCGCAACGGTGCTGCATAGGAGCTGCCGTTCCATATTTAGACAGGATCGTGCAGTAACCTCGAGAACCTGCGCTCTGAGCCAGAGCCAACAGCACCAGAAGGATCACTGTGGGAAAGTGGAGCTAAAGCAGTACATGGTGGAGGGCAGAAAGGGGGTGAGGTCAACTTGTCTCCTTCCCCATGGGGAGAATGGGGTACTCTGCCTGCAGCTGTAGCAGCAAGGTCATGGAGAGTGTGGATGGGGATTTTCTCTTGGGGGTCCATTGAACGTGAAGGGAGAAGAGGCAGCAGGCTATGAAGAAATGGGCCTTAGGAAGATTGGGACTAGCTTAGGCACTGCCTCTGGAAGCAAAGCATGTATTAAGGCAGAGGTTTGTCCCAACCCAGACCTGGAGATGGTTATTCTGTGGTCTCTACTCTGAAGTTTAAAGGAAGAAAAGGACATTTAAATATTAGAACTTGAAAGCTGCATATGACTAGCTGCTACTTTGTGTGCAACCAGGGAGGCTGATGTGGGGAAGSGGCCAAGGGGCCAAGGGGACTGTGAGAGAGGGGGAAGTTTTGCCACACGCACAGGGGCTGCTACTCAGTTCAGTCTTCCAGAAGCACATTGTTGTGACGGGATATATCTGACCGTGGGTGCGGAGCAGCATTGCATTTTGTGGGCTGGGTTCGAATGCTTTGTGACAATGCTTCCGAGTCACTCAGTAAGCTCAAAAGATGTAGAGGAAGCCCCGGGAGAGGCTGGTGCAGGCAGAGTGTAGGAGTCTCCTTCCTTCCCGTCTTGTCCTTAGGAGGATGCAGCATGCTCTCAGGAATGGAGGGACTTGCTTCCTATCCTGCTGAACAAGAAATGTAGCTGCGAAAATGGAACAAATTTCTGATTGCTGTGCTCTCAAGTTTGAGTTTTTGGATATCCTCACGCCTGTTCAGCTTAAATCACTTGTGTTGATCGGTGCAATTTAGTTTTGTCTCTTGTGAATACTTTGGTCATCCAGCACTTAACGTCGATTAACACAAGCCTCCCATGCAAAAATAGAAAGCATTCTTTTCCCTAGAGCTGCGGAGATTGCCTTTCCATGTGGACCAGTGCAGCACAGTCTTTCCYGAAGCCTTGCTTCAGCAAGCTTGTGCTGCTATAACATTACCATTAATTGTTGGTTTCCAAACCTATAGTCGAACCTCTACTTTTGATGTAGTTGTAAGGAATAATTATTCCATTCCATTGTGGAGAAAACTCTATCGATATTAGTTACCTATAAATTGGACTGTCTCCACTTTTCTACAGTTCTACATATAGATGGTTTCAATTTATAAACCAAAATAATGATAAATGGTACAAAGAAACATATCTAGAGTAGCCCTCAAGAGTTTGCCTCTGAAATGATTTTGAGAAGGGCTAAGGTCTTCAATTCATCTCTCATGAGCTAACTCTGAAGACTTTTGCTGACAGTTTAAGTGCTCTTATAACTAGAGGATGACTTGCCAGGAAATGGATTTTAAAAATCTGGATTTCTGCCCATTTTTGGGGGTATCATTGTAACTATATTGTCTTGAAAATTTCATTTCCTGGGATAGCCAAGGTAAAGAGTCTTTTAGAAAAATCAGACTTCAGTGCTGGGCACTGTACCAGTTTCACTATTTTGTTTTTGAAAAAACAGAGCACACCCTCTTCCACCCCAAAAACAGTGGAGTTGATTGGATGCAGAAACCCRCAGGTAGATCCATGGGTTCATCCCCCTCCTTGTCCTCTACTGGTTTGTCCTTTTACAGTAGGCGTGAAGAACTTGTCAATCGTGTTTCCCCTTAAGAATTTATGGTTGAATAAGCATTAGATTTATAGCCTCAGACATGCTGAGAAAGTGAAAGCTGATTATCTGAAGAGGGAAATGTGATATGATTCAGACTGCTCACGTCCTCATTTTTTTTCTTTTTCTAATATCTGGTTGTCTCAAAAATGTGTCAAACCATTGGAAGGAAAGTTCTGCCACTAAAGATGGAACGTTTTCACCCCATCCTTTAATGCCTGGGAAAGCCTCTTCTCTCCTCCTCAGAGGACAAGAAAGGTAACAGCAGGCATTCCTAATATTCATTAGGTGAATGCTCTTAAATAATAAACCAAACTTCCTTAATTCTAGTGAAACCGAAAAGGGCCAAACCTATCTTTTCTTCTTCTTTTTAACTGTTTCATGTCTGATTTGTCCTAAAGAAGGTAACCACACGTCTCAGTGGATACGTATGTGGATGTGTATTCCCGCACAAATAAACTGTCAGTATTACGGAGGCAGAAGAGTGGGATTTCTGATACTGCTTGTTTTCGGACACCTCAGCACCTATTTAGAGTTACCTTTGGAATGATTTTTCTGTGGATAAAAGACCCTCCCCCAAAAAATTGCAGTGAGAAAAGACATCTGTAGGTAAAATTTTAAAATACATAAAAACCAATTTGTGAACGTCTTATGGGTTCTACCTTTCAAATGATTAAAACATTGTATAGAATTTGATAAACTTTCCAAAAGTTCTCAAAACACTTTGCTTACTTCTGCCAGGTTTTACACAAACGTAACACTCTGCAAGTGGCAATAAAGAATTCCCAAGGAAGTGAGTCCGAGCCATTGTTCGTTCTAGGATAAAATCCGAATAACATGGCAGGTACCTGAAAACCTGTGGTCGCTGATATAAAACCCCTGGGTGTTCTAAACAAAACTGGCTGCAAGTCTGAGCTCCAGGATGAAGTCATCGGCCAAGAACAATTGCCGCTTTCCAGGCTCTTTGGTGCCAGCAAGCGCTCCGYGGGCACAGTGCCCAGCCACGTCTGCGTGTGCAGGCACTTGTGGTAAAGATACTCCCGTGGTGAAGGACAGGTAGCTCCGATGCACTGGAAGGAGAGGGGAAATTTTTCTTCCTGCAGCCAAACGGAAAAGTTTTCTCAGGTTACTGCTTGCTCTGTGTGCTGGATTCAGGTATTCACCTGTGGCATAAATACTTACGGACGTCATACAGTGCCAGCTACAGTAACTTGCTGAAGTGCAGACCTTTTCCTCTGATGAAAGTCGCTTTGGAGACGATTGCCTAAGCTACCGGGGTGCTTCTCTGGGAAAGCATTACTAAGGTGCAGCTCCCTGTCGCTTGGGACACTGGGACAGATTTATCCCGTGTGGTGGTGATTGAAACCGCGGCTCTGAGGTGGCATTGGGATGCTTTTCTGCCCGAGGCTAGGCGAGCTGGACATGAAGGACTGGCTTCTCAAAGTCTGGGGTAGGAAGAATAGGGGAGATGAACACAAACGCTGAATAAAGTCTAGGACGTGGAAGGGACCTTGGTGCTGAGAACAGTCTGTTTCAGCAGTTGCTTTAATTCTCTAGGGTTGCCTTCTCAAATGCTTATATATGAGCTTCTGAATCGGTGAGTCAGGGATTTAATGTTTTATTGTCACTTTGAGCCATGTCTGGACTTATTTCTTTCCCTGCTCACCATAAACCTTTCGATTTTATGACAAGCATTTCCTACATGTGCTCATGTTTGTGTCAAATAGATTATGGACAGATTCAACCTAATATGAAAGCAGAATAATTCACTTCCTTCTTTGAACAACCGTGGGCATGGCTTTGAAAGCAGTGCCAGTTGTCTGTGGCTTCATGGTCAGTGGAACTTGCTGTTACCGAGGTTGTAGTCTGGAAGCTGATCATGCCACAAGCAAAAGAATGGTGCCTGCCCACCGTTAGTGCTTCTGCTGTTCAGAGCCCCGTGCCCACCCGTGGGATCCCACCCTACCCAGTCTCYATCGCACAGACAAGCACTAGTATCAGTTAGCACCTGGTAATGGGGAGAAAGTTTCTTGACTGAGAGTTCTGGGAAAGGGTTGTTTCGGTGGTGCATGAGAAGGTCTGGGTTTGGTTTCTTGCTCTGCCACAAGATTTCCTGGATGACCCGGGATTGTCAGTGTCTCGCATTTCCAGATACATGTAATAGGGATAGAATATCCTCCTTTTGTCTTGCTTCCTATGACTGCAGCTGCCTGCGGTGTGGGCTGTTGAGGGATGTGTTCAGTGAACAGTGTTCTGTAGTGTTTTGTTAAAAACCATTGAGCCCAGCTGGAATTCAGATCAAAGCCCAGCGCCCTCAACGCTGAGCACAGGCTTTCTGGCGTGATGCAGTAAAGGTGGCTGAAACGTGCTCCGTGCATGGCAGAGCCATCTGGCCGAGATGTGCTGTGCTGTGAACCAGAGGTGGTTTGGAAGACAAACAGCAGGCTGGTTGGATGCTGTGACAATGAGTTAGGCCAGCTACATATCATGCAATGTATGGAAAKATTTTAACGTCTACCTGAGGACTCTGTGGTTCTTATACCAGCTCTGTCTTCCACCCAGCTTCACAGTTTAGGAATCAGACTGGTGAGGTACTACACCTTCTGCAGGAATCATTGTCTCGATGACACAGAGCTTAGGCCAAAGACCCAGAAGCGTCACATCCTCAGCCAAGCTACTTTAGGCGGCACAGATGAGTTGTGCGTTCACCAAGGGCAGCTGTTCTCCTGGAGTCAGTTTGCCAGCCTGACGGTTGGGAGAGCAGCAGGGCAGGTGAAATTATTCTGGGGAGAACATCCGCAATTTCCTGTGTTTGCAAAAGTGGGTTTTGTTTTCTGGAGGAGTCTGGTGCCCCTATCCCCACACCCAACTCCACCGTGAGTGTCCCTGTGCTTAGCACTAATGTTCTTTGTGTCTGGAATTTCAGGAGTAGAAGTCRTTGTTTGTGTAGCAAGTCCAGTATTTCCAGGAAGCACAAGAACTGCTTGTGCACAGATGATCCAGTGCTGTCTGGACACATCAGACATGCTACAAAGTCACCCGCCAAGTATGCAGAACATGGGCTGGAGGTGTGAGCAGCTCCTTTCGGCAGGCTGTGTCTCCTGCATAGGTGCCAGCAACTCACAGTATATGTGATGCTTCCTGGAAGCCCTGAACTTACCATGTCGARCTGTACAGCACTGGGGATACAGAGAGTAGCTTTGGGCTGGCTGCTGTGAGCCTAGAAAGATGCCTAGACAGGTGCASAAACTCTTCAATGCCGGCCTAGTGACATCTCTCAGTGGAAAAAAGGAATGAGTCCAGGAAAGTCCATCTGGACAATAACCCTACCTCAGCCAAGTCAGCCTGCAGTGTCTCATGTGGGTCCTAGAAATCAAGCTCTCCCAAGTGARTGGACACTTCTCAGTGGGTACCTGGCCAACACAGTGCCACGCACTCTGTGACGAGATGCTGTGAGCTTTCCCTCTTAGCCCTGGGAGGTACTGAGCAAGGCATTATGGAAGTGCACTCGCCGATAGGTTGGTAATTGCCACTGCCAGCACCATGCACTGCAGCTGGAAAGCAGGAGGCTGCTTGGGTTAAGTGCTGTTCCTAAGCCTCGTAAAGTTCGTTGCATGGGAATCCCCAGAGGGCAAGAGGGAGGGAGAAGCAGGGGGTGTTTGCCTGGAGCAGTAATGAATATATTTTTAGTGGAAGGGAAGGGACATCTCTAGTCGTGGGATAACAGCTGCGCAATTTCAAAATTCCTCTGACAAGATGTAGCCAATTCCAGGGCTGCAGGGTTTTGAGGGGTTTGTTTTGTTTTTTGTTTTTCCAAGCTTCAAGTGCCTTCAGCCAATCTCTTGCTCCCAGAGTGTACTTTTCAAAGCACAGATGCTGTTTTGCTGTGTTGATGAGGTCTGAGTGTGAGCAGTTCCCTGCTACCATCCATGCTGTGCCCTTAGCATCCCCTAAGCRTTGAGCAGGATCCACTATTGCTAGAGAAACCTTTTTATCTCTCAGAATTAGCTGAATCCCTCCCTCATTTCTGGAAGGAGGATTTCAGTGTATTTTGGGTGCTGGGAATTGTGTGGTTAGCTCCCTCACCCACTCCCTCTTCTCCGATTTTGAAATGCAACGGAGGAAGCCTGCTGCGTGTTGTGTGGAGCCAGGTTTTTTCCAAGATCCGTTAGCAGGGATTTAAAGCATGTGCAGGATCTCCATTCTGTACTGTGCCTGGCAAAAGCAGCCTCTCTCCTCCCCTGTCTTGACCTTGCATTGGGCTAGGAGCATGAACCTGCAGGAGTAACTATTTCATTGAGAGATGGAAAGATTTCTATGGCTTGTTGGATTATTTTTTTTAATGTTTGTTTGCTGAGAGAATTCTGGGGGAAGGAGCACTGGGTAAACACTGGGAGCCCAGCGCTACCGTTGTCCGATCACAGACACATGGGGTCAAGTACAGTGTGGGACCCATGCTGGACAATGTGGGAATCCGGCCATCTCCTTTCCATGGTAAGCATTACCGAGGGAAGGAAGTTGCATTGAAATGTTAAACCGTTGCCCTGATTTACATTTTCAGAGAGAAGAACTGGTGGAGCCAGCTCAGGACTCGCAGTAACCTGTGAGGCCTTGAGAACTGGCTGATATTTCAAGCCACAAAGGTCCCTGGCTGTACTGTCAGGTTCTTACCATATTGCTTATTGTCTCGTTCAACAGATCTTGGAGAATTTACTATTAAGAGCACTGGCTTCAGCCAGGCATATCAATACCTCCACCATTGAAGTCCCCTTTGGTGTGGGCGGTGCAGCCCACAGCACACCTGCAGTCAGAGCACTGTCCTCAGCTTAATTCCTCCTTTCTGAGAAAGGCGGGGGGTCAGCCTAGCCGGGCTGGTGAGGAAAACTGCTGACTTGTCTCAGTTCTTTAAAAGAAAGTTGGTGCTGCTGGCCTTCTTGCAAGTGCCGTTGTGGAGCAGGGTGAGGTGCTGTGCAAGGGAATGCCAGCCTGGCTTCTGCAGCTCAGTCAGCAGAAGGTCCCTGGCGCACACCTGAATGTGGATACGGGGCCGATGGCACTGTGCCTCCGAGTTCTTTTGTGCTATTTGGCTTACAGATCTACTGCAAGACAGAGCTAGCAATTCCATGCTGCAAGGCTGCTCCTTTGCCAGAAAGGAGAAACTACCTCAGCCTTTGGCAAGAGAGCCACGGTGGTCTTCATCACCAAGGGTCAGAGCAGTGCTGTTGATTGTCCAGGCTGCAAGATCTATGTGCATGACCAAGTGGGCTGGTGGAGTGAAGGAACACAGATGAAAACTGTATTAATTTCCCTGCTTTTCTGTCACCTATTCACTGCCTAAAGGAAAGGGGAGGGAAGTAGGTGGCATACAGTGTCACCATGGAGTCCTTGCTGTGCTGTGCTGCGTGGGTTCTGCATGGCAGTTCAAAGGCCCATCTGAAGAAGCAGGTGCCTTTCTTGCTGTCTTCTGGGCCATTGGGCCAGTGGGAMGTTGCTTGGGTGTCAGGGGCTTATCGAATGATACTGATGTAATTCCCATTTCCTCTGCTTTATAGGTACAATGGCTTGGTGACTGGATCTCGAGCTAAAGGTATTATTGCCATCTGCTGGGTATTATCTTTCATCATCGGCTTGACACCAATGCTAGGGTGGCACAAGCGCTCCCAGATTGAAGAGCTGGGTTCCAATAAGTCCTCTCCCATCAACTGCAGCAACAGTATGGTGGCATGTCTCTTTGAGGCCGTGGTCACCATGGAGTACATGGTCTACTACAACTTCTTTGCCTGTGTGCTCTTGCCCCTCCTCCTCATGTTTGGTATCTACTTGAAAATCTTCATGGCAGCCCGGCGACAGCTCAAGCAGATGGAGAACAAGATGGTACACGGGGAACGTTCTCGCTCCACTTTGCAGAAGGAAGTCCATGCAGCTAAGTCTTTAGCCATCATCGTTGGGTTGTTTGCAGTCTGCTGGCTTCCACTACATATTATTAACTGCTTTACCCTTTTTTGCCCAAATTGTGCCCATGCTCCCCTCTGGCTGATGTATCTGGCTATTATCCTGTCTCATGCCAACTCGGTTGTAAATCCTCTAATTTATGCCTACCGAATCAGGGAGTTCCGATACACCTTCCGCAAAATCATCAGCCAGCATATCCTGGGCCGGAAGGAGCCGTTCAAGGCAGGAACAGCCAGCTCTAGGACTTCCACTCATGGTGGGGACGCAGAGAACGCCAGCATACGAATCAGTGAGTATGCATTAGAGGTATACACCAATGGAGAGATCCACAGGGAGTCTGAAAAGCAGGACTTAAACAAATGCAAAGCCAGCTTGGAATGGCACCAGAATGGAAATGCTCTGGACGTGGAGACAAATGGGCATCTCCCACATTCCTGYAAAAATGGAATTCTCTCAGATGCATGCATGAATAGGGAGCTTCACGGTGAAGAGCTAATTGATGCCCAGGTGTCTTACTCAGATCTAGAAAGAGCAGCCTTTGCAGCAGCTGATGTTTCCTGATGAGACTTTCAAAGTCTTCCTGGTAGAATTATTTTTTTTCCATTGGTGACCTCTGCCATGGCAGAAAGGGAAGTTGGGGGGCGGGGGGAGAGGTGTGTATTCAGATTGCTGTGGAGAAAGGGGTCCCTACCCAGGACTGTTGGGAAGATCCTAAATACTAGACTGGAGAAGAGCCAAGAGACCACTGAAACGGACTAAGGAAGGAAGGACACGTTACCCATCAATGACCTGTCACCAAGAGCAGTGCCAAGGTCAGAGATGGCATTCCAAGTTCAGCACTGGGAGTCTCTGCTGATGCAGGGCATATCATGACATTATGCTGTACTGTGTATTTGTGGCTGTATGTTGGTTTTGCTGTCTTTACCAACAGAAATAAAAGCATGGCTGGAAGCAYTCACTGAATTGCAAAGAGCAGCAGGGAGGGGCCTTTTAGTATTTTGGCCCTGCAACAAATGGAAGGGGGATAGCAACATCTATTGGTCAGGAAGGATGCCAGCAGCTGCTTGGAAAGGGAAGGAATTTWCTTGATGGGAACTCTGGATACCTTCAACCATGGCATTTTGTCTTTCAGTTGATGTTTTTAAAGCTTATACTGCAACAGGTTGCTCGAATGGTTTTTTTCTTGTCTTGATAAGGTTACTTTATATTAAGTTATAAAAGATGGGCAAGAACTCATATCCATTCCCTGAGCGCTCAATGTTCCAGATGCACAAGACAAATATAACCTCATAGCTCTCCACTTTGTCTAACAAATAATGAAAACGGAGACTGTAATATGGATTTCCCTTAGCACAAGGGCTGTTAGCAGGACTTGGTGCTGCAGACAGCAGACGAGCAGGCCAGGTTGTGGTCTGTGTCACCAGGGCAGTCGTGCAGAGCTGTCGGGTGTGTGAGCTGTCTGTAGGCTGGTGGGCACTGTCTGCTTTTTCCCCCTATCTCTGTGCTTGCTCTCCTGGACTCCTACAATGCAAATTCTTTCCATGGCCCTAAATGTGTGTGAGGGGAGCTAATTTTCCATATTTTGGTTGTTTTCATCCTCACTCAAAAGGCTGTGGGAGTTTTTTCTTCTTTCTTGGTGTAGGGAGGAACACACACACATACCTAACACTTATTTTTAAATTCCAGTGAGCTCTATTTAAACACGTTTTCTCCTGTGATTTCAGTTTTTTTTCTGATGTGCTTTGCTGTGAAGCCCAATGTGTCCTTGCGGTGTAGAGGCCAACAGAACTGGGACTGTCTGGTTAGAAGATGCTCCTACTCTGAGAAGCTGAAAGGCATCAGTGGTAGTGGAGATCAGCTTAGAAACTGCAAGTAGACTGTCCGTATAAGAGAACAGGCAAATCTGTGCTGCAGCAARGGTATGCACTGATATGGTTTGTTGTAGAGGTGTTTCATAGCAGGTTGATAATTTTCTGTATCACTTGTGAAGCCTGGTAGGTCAAGAACAGCAGAATGCCACATCAGCTTGAATTCTGCCTACAGATTGTCTGGTCTTTGTTTTCCAGACAAATAATCCATGTCYAATACCATCAGCCTTCTGGAGAGACAGGCAGTAATGGTCCTACTGGAAAACTAAAAGTCTGGTAATTCCAGGGATCTGAAGCTTATTCCTTACCTGAAAACATCAGAAGTATCATCCCCCAACCCTGGCTCCTCCTTGTGTCTGTCCACTAATATTTCAGAAGCCAAATAATCTCATCTTCAGAAAGGAAAGGGGAACTGGATTTTGATATTTGAGGAGGAGCCTGTGTGTTCTTATTCCACGTTTATTTTAAATATAGTRAACTATTAAAATGAAAAGTCAGTTTTATTTGAGGATAATTTTCTTTTTGCCAGTCTCCCTACATGAAGGTGGGGAGTAGTTTATAATGCTGAACATGTTCAAGTATGTAACTGCTCCAGGCTAGCACAAAGCTCACTGCGAGACGGATAAAAAGATGTGGTTCCCACCACAATCCTTAGCAGAAAGACAGGCAAGTTTGTAGAACAATAGACTTCACAGTTTAATTGAATTGCTGCTTTCTTGGCATGGCTCTTCCACGTAGTCTAACGTCAGAGGAGTGGATTATCACTCCAGCACCAKTAACAAACACTAAGCCATTTCCCTGTGACTGACGTCGTAGGTAGTTCCTCTGTAGGGTGACTTGGGATCTTGTTACTCTTGATCTTTCTGGATGGAATATTTCTGTAGGTTATTTGTGGGATGGTTCTCCTGACCTCCTGTAATAGTGGCAGAGGAACTCAGTCAGGAAAATGGGGGTCTGATCTCTTCAGGCCTCAGCTGGGAGCTGAAATGTTTCTAAGAATAACACAAGATTACATCCGGTATTCATGTCAATAACAATTAGGTCCACAAAGAAGCAGAGCAGGGAAGGAAGTGTGGGAAAATACCAGCATCACTCATGGGCTGGAACACACACGAGTGCAGAAGTGTCTCCTGTTGAGCCTCAGCTGCCATTGTAAAGGGATGTTTTATGCCACATTGCATCAGACTTTCAACAGCTGATGTGGGTTGGTTGCTTTCTATTGTTTCCTGAGCTTCTTCACACTCAATTGTGGCAGCTTCTTGCTTGGTTGCCACAGGAATCAAGTTGATCTATGTTGATGCGACAAACTTAGGATTGTCCCTCTGGAAAACTTTCCTGCCCAAACAGATCGCCATCCGAGCTTACTAAGTTTCCAGATGTCTTGAATTAGCTTTTCTGTTGCTGTTTGAGATGCCCCCCAAGTGTGTCCAGTCCCTTTCAATATTAGTGATCCAGATTTGAAATTAAGAGGGTGTGTGAAGGGGCTGGGGGATGCGTGCAGGAGGAAGTGCAGTGGGGGTAAGGAGGCAGCGTGTTTTATATAGAATTGGAAGTCTGTAGTCGCAGGAAAGAAGGGATGGCAATTGCACCACATGCTGTGTGCCTTCTGGCAAGCATATGTCTGAGATGGACCTTCAGAAGATGTTTCTGAAGCAGTTGTTGGGGGGAGCATGAGCCTTTTGATCAGAATTTTGGACTTCTTATTTCTTGTTTCCTAGGGATCATGATTTCAAGGCTTTCTTTTTTTAAAAGAAAAAAAGAAGCTTTAGGGTCCCATCAATAAAGTGTGTTCTTTCCTTCTCCTGGCAGCGCTCTCCACTCTTGAGAAAAGTACCTCTCTTCCAAACTGCATAGGGCAGGGATCATTAGAAAAGTGAAAGTTAAATAATTTTTTCCTAACCTGTCCACTCATATCCCTATTTTCATTCCAGCTGGAGAATGTTTAGCTGTTGAAATATAGCTGTTCTGGATAAACAAAGATGRTACCAAGACAAAGGGGAGAATGAGGTGATCATCAGGAGAGACTGGAGAAGACCTCCTTGGGAACCCAAGGTGTAGTGGGTCCAGAGAGTAAGAGCCAGGGTAAGAAGAGACTAATTTCATTGAACTGGAACATCTTACTAAAAATGGCTCAAGACCCACAGAGAGATGTGGTGCCTTGTTTGGCATGAGGGCATTCCATGAATTTCACCATTCCCTGGAGACTCTTAGGCTCCAGGGTTTATTTGCTTTATAGGGTTTTGGAGAAAGTTAAGTTTGATCAGTTGCCAGGAGTGATTTTATCAAGAGTTCTTCTTGCGGCCCTCTCCTCAATAGGGCACTGCTTTTTTTTGTGTGCAAATAAATGCACATACAGCTTTATCCTGCAGAGTTTCTTTTGAATCAGTAATATTTCAAAGCTCTGTGCAAGCTTGAACTGCAGCTCTTGAACAGAGAAGCAATTTGGCATGGTGGGACAGCTGGARTTACTGTAGACAGAAAGGGTTTGCCACTGATCCCAGTCGGTGCTAGGAAGCTTATTGTGCAGATGGACTTGGGAGTTATATGGAGTAGTCTGAATCTTTGATCATTCTTTGAAAAGAGGCTCCAGGGGATGCTGGTGGATATAGAAAAGTCTCTGAGGTGCGGGGGCAGACTGGAAGGTTAGGGTTAGATGGGAAATCTTGGTGGTGAAGGAAGATTTGTAGGGTGGGTGTCTGGGAGGGTTTCAGGGGAGCAGGAATGTGCTGGGAGGTGCTGGGGATTGCACAGATGGTCTCAGGGGAGCGGTGCTGGCACGAGACCAAGGTGTGACTTGCTGAGGAAGGACTTTGGAAAGGATGTACGTCTTACGGCTCTCCTGGGGTCACTGCAGAGGGGCAGCCTTGCCTGATGTGTGCGGAGGGTTGACTTCATATGGTCTATACGTGACCGAGGTAGAGATGCTTCTTATGGATTATCTCCTTTTCAGGAGATAATTGTCTCATGCATTGTCTCATTTCGTGAGCATGTCCAGGTGTAACAAAAGCCCTTCTGCTTCATGAACGTGAGCCCTACCTAAAAACAAATCAATCCAGCCATGTTCYGTGGGAAGGACGAGCATGCTGTCACAGTGCTGCGGTGCATTTAAACTGCAGAATACTCTCTAGTGGTGTTTCCTAAGTTTAGCTGCCTAATAGTTCTCTCCCAATTTGTTTTGGGCATCAAACTGCACTGAGTCATACCAGAGAGTTTTTTCTTTCTAGCCCTGAGYTTTTGGGCTTCTTTACAGTAAAACACATCAAGAGTAACTAAAATCACATGAGTTCCTGAGAGGTGACTAACCCTGACAGACTGAGAATCCCCGAACTGGGGCAGTGTTGAGTGTGACTCCCTGTCTTATTCGTCTGCTGGGACTGTTCACACAAGGGTGTGTTGAAATCAAGACTGGAACCTGTTGATCTGAGAACATCCTTTGCTCCCCCCACTCTCTCTCAGGAGCTGGTGTTCCTGTCCCCTGTCCTGTGGAGCGGTTGTCTCTGTGGTCTGCAAGCTAAGACACTATGAACACCCTGMTGCACACGCTGTCATTATAAAACAATTACTCTTTTAATTTAAATGTTTTATGAATATATTTGTTGTTTTCCCTCTGTTTGTCAGTTACCAGTGGGAGGGGAGGGGAGGGGGGTGGGAGAATCTGTGCATGCAAATGTATTAAAAGTGCGTTGACCAAAGTTTTTTTTGAATCTGTGAAGTTTTCATATCTGTGAAGTCATCAGACTGCTGGGCAGTGAGGAGCCGCTGGTGCTGCTGAGTCTGTCTTGGTTACATTTCTTAATAAGCATTAAAATAATAAAATATATTTGTAAAAGAGAGTGTGAGCGTCTTTGTCCCAGGAAGATCCGTCTGGCTGGCCCTTTTTTGTGCAAGTGTCTTCTTATTATTTTATTAGCTTTTTCCATAAATTGATCCTTCCAGAGAGCTCTGTCTCTGGCACTGCCTATTCTTTTGCAGGAATGCTAGCACAGGCTAAGGTGACRGACCCAGATGGACTAGAAGACCCCTCACATCTCTGACATCCTGGGATCTGGCACCTTGGCAATAAGAGGAAATGTTTACAGCTGCATACGGAACAGGAGGTAGAGCACTGTATTTGCCCAAACCACTGCCGTGTCAGGAAGAGCGTGTTACATAGCAGGASCTGAAGGGTCCGTACCTGGACCATGAAACACCTTTGCCAGCTGTGACTGGAGCATCCCAGCCTGCTGGCTCTCCTTCCACATGGCCCTGCCAGCGCACCTCAGACCTCCTTGTAAGACCRTCACAATTTCAGACCTCTGTCCTGTTCTGCCAATGCCACTCAGGCTGAGCTAGCCCCAGCCTGATGTCAGCCAAATTAGTCTGGAGATGGAGGCAATGAATCTAGATGCTACTGTGGTGTCTCTCAAGCCAATTCTGAGCAATGCTGACAGGATGAAGTGGGAATAATTTCCAGCTTTTTCCAGCTGGCAGCTACTAAATGTGTGTGTGAGGAGGTTAGTGAAAGTCTGTACAATCCAGGAGCATTTGGAATTGGAAAGTGATGAAATGGAAGTTCACCRGATAAGCATCAGCCACTGGTCATTCCCTCCTTTGATTCACTTTGCAGCTGGACTGGAGACCTCGCTGGAGGCCCCAGTTTGTGGAGAGGTGCCGGCACCCTGGTGCTCTATGGCCAGCTGTGCCMGAGCTGTTCAACCAACTGTGTAATTGAAAAGCTTTTTGATTTTTCCCTCCTTTCACAAACACTGTGCGTTTTGTTCTGCAGCATCAAAGGCCAGGAGCTCGGAGGAACAATGGGCGTCTGCAGGAGCCCAGGGGAACAATGGCCATACCTGGCCCTGGGAAGAAAGCGAGTACTTGAAAGAACAGAGAGAGCTCCCAGTTTCAAAACACAATTGGCCTGATCTGGAAATCTCTGCTCAGAGATCTGCACCTTGGCTTAGTCACCCAGAGAAACTAGACTTTGCAGGGCTTTTGCTGTAGACTAAGAGCTGTCTGAGGATAATATAGCTCAATGGTGTAATATTTACTGCAGCACTGGGGAACTGATAACATTTCTGAATGGTGAAGTAGGATGGGGCCATGGAGGATGGTGTTTTACCTACTAACGGGTGGATAAAGTTTTTGGCTAAAAAGCTTTTCACAGTATTTAAAGCAGCAGGATCTTTCTTGTCACTTCTGCCCCCAAACAGGAAGCCTTTGCTGCTAAGAATAGTGCATACAAGTGCCTGCTGTGCTCTTGGCCATCGTGTGTTTCAAGGAGAAGTTGCGGGGAGTTAAAAGCTCTGAGCACCTTTTCTGAGACACTATGGACCACACAATTTACTTTGACAGGAAAGATTCCCACTGTCCTGCATTTGACTGAAGTGACCAAGTGAGGAGTGAGATTCCCYGTGTGTTCATTCAGGGAAGGGAGAGGGACTTCTGCCAGCTCGGAGTGATCCTGGGAGGAATCCACCTCTGATCCCGCAAATAAGCACCTCAAGTTAGATGATGCGACTCACTGCRGGTTGGAGTCTTGCTGTATTCCTCCCTGACTTTCCAATCTCCTCTTCGGTGCTGTTCTGAGAAGAAAGGGGGGCACTTCAGAATATTGGAGAAGTTTCCTCAGAAATGACCCAGTGGATGGGACTGTTGGAGGGGTTTTGGCTGTAAGGTGCGCCGCTCTCACAAGCAGTATCATTTCTCTGCTGTGTGACTGCAGTAGTCACTGCTAAGATCCTGCAGTGTGACAGGAAAGTACTAGCAAAATCTCAGAAAATCAAAAATTAATTTCRAGAATTGGAGTTCTTGCAACGCATCAAAGAAAATGATCTAAGCCAAGTTTGGGTCTGAGAGTAGCATGGTGATTTTTCAGCAAGTGAAAGGCGAGGACTGGGAAAAGAGCGTTCAATCTGCAGGTTCAGAATAAACTGTGTGAAGATGAGGTTATTTGGAGTGCAGATCCATGCTGTGTGGTCTGAGCCTGTCGCACTGAACTGCAAACCTGGGACTGTGGTTTTGGGGAGTGTCCAGCTGCAATCCAGAGAGGTGACTGCAACTTCTACAGAGCCCAGGGCAGTCTTTAAACCTGCTAGCTCGGACACTGACAGCACTGGAGCTGCAATCGCTCAGGCTTTGCTTGCCAAGGATTTACCCAGAGCCCTAGGCAGCTCTGATTTTTTACCTTACCTAAGGCAAGGAGATTAGATAACAGCTCGTAATGACAGTGAAGAAAACCCATGTGCACAGGGTGTCTTGCTGCCTCAGCTGTTGATGAGGTCATGGGGATGTCTTTTGGGCTGGTATTAGTCCAGGATATTACTTCTAAATGGGAGTTAAGCATATCCCAGTTGGATACTTCATGTTGCTGGAGAACTTGCAGCTGCATCATTTGGGCATTTGGCATCATCTGGGCTGTGAAAGCTTGTGCCTGTGCTTTGGGGTTCCCAGGGATGCAAGGCTCTTGTGCAGTGTGGTGATTGGATTCAGGAGGAAAAAAAAAAGTCCTAATAAAGAGAGAATTGAGCAGCCTGGATCAGTTCTACGAAGAATGCAAAACAAGCCTGGGCCATCTCAGGGTAAGCTGCACTCATGGTGCCTCTTGAACCCATGTCCTGTTATTGTTGGTGTAGAACATGAGGGTCTGGGCCAATGAAAATAAGGAAGGCAGCTTGACAGACACAGATTTTATCTTTTGAGATTCGTCATGGCCTTTCTAGTGTATAATAAATAAAGTTGACTCAGGAATTGGCAAGTGCCCTATAACATGCAGTCCTGGTGTTGGGACTCGGCAGAATGTTCTGCTTAGCAATGCACTCTGTTAGCTTTGTTTGCCAAGTTCCTATTTGGAGGTGTGCTGAAGGACTGAACAGTGGCAGATGCTGAAGCCTTCTGCAGGGCAGGTGCACTGGACCTGGCATCTCTGCCCATGYTGATCCAGGCTGGATGAAGGTCATTTTGAATCCATGCTGATACAACCTTTTACCGCTGGGCCATAAAAAGAAAAGAAATGTCTTGCAAAGTAAGAATGCAGCTTGCAGTGGTGTGAATCCTGGGGCGAGGAGGACTCCYATCCTTTCACATTACTGTATAACCCGTCAAGCATTTAAGTTGGCATTGAACAGTATTATTTCCTGTATTAATGTCTTTTGAGCAGCCCTGCCATGCATGCTGGATCCTGTGATATTAAACAATTCCATCATCCAGAGGATGTGGCYGATTTTGCAGGTGACAGGAATGGTAGCTCTGAGACTCGCCTGCTGCCGGGTGAATCCCTGCCATACCATCTCCTCTGTTCACCATGATTGTGAGCAACCACAGTCAGGTTTTCTGAGCTAGGCCTGGTGGTAGGGGCTGTGATATACAGGGCCCCTCTGCAGACAACTGGGAATCACGTGCTGCTGAATCGAAGCTGCTCTGTGATGGTAACACATCAGATTGTGAAGTTATTCTGCAGAGCCAAAAGACATTGGGGAGAAGAGGGCTAATGTTTGAGTTCCCAGTCCCAGGGAGGCTACGGAGGGAGAGCTGCAGTTAATTCACAAAGATTATGGTTGATACAAAGGCAGAACCTCGAGGAGAGCACCCAGCCCTGGCACGGGGGTGCTGGGCTACACGAGCACTCAGCACCTTAAAGGACAACTGGCTGCCTCATTTCTGAGGTGCCTGTCATTTGGGAGCAGTCCAGTATTCCAAGTGTTTCCTGCCTTTCTTTATATTCATGCCAAAAGCACTAACAGAATAGGGTGGAGACAAAAAATCTCAGACCCTCCTCAAGATCATCCTCTAATTCCAGAAGGATCAAAATGCTAAAGGTTGCGTTAGAAAAACAGAAATAGTCTTTTCTCCCACCATTGGTAACTCAATGCCACAACTAAAGCTGAGAGTCAGCTGCTTGTTCTACAGCTGCGTCCTTTCTGAATTCATGAGAAATAGCATTTTGATTTCCTTCCAGAGGAAATATACAATAATATCCCTAACTTGCACTGAGGCCTTCCAGTGTGCAGAACTAACCCATGTAACATTCATCTGCAACTAAATTAAATCCAAGATCCCCTATTCCTTATGGACTAAGCCAACACTTGGGAATCAAGGCTTTTAATCAGAAACCTTTATAGCTTGCTTTCTCTGAGCACTTGCTTCCCATGCGAGTTCCCTCCCATCCTAAGTTCTACATTTGCAGATGATCCCTCCTTTCCTGCCGTATGCGAAAGCTGGGAAGCACAAGAAGTTTATCCGAGATGCAGGGGCTGTCTGTCCCTTTCCCTGGTTCAGCACTACCTGGACTTTTCAAAAGAACTGTAGCAACAATGTTCCTGTAGCTTTTCCCTGTGTGGCTGGAGGGAGGGATGTGCTCTCTGCATGCTAACAGCAGTCTCCGATTCCCTTGCAGGAGGATCTTTCGATCAGCATTTGATCTGGAAGCACTGTGTGGGACACACGATCCTCCCAGGGAGAGTTTAATGCTTTCTTCCCATCAAAAGCATGAGGCTGCATCCTGGGGTCAGGATGTCAGTGACATGTGGATGACACCGAACGCAGAAGCCTGCGTGTCGATCAGGTCTTGGAAGAGGCTRCGCTCTGTCTGCTGCACAGACACGTTCGCTCTCTCTGAAGGGAGGTCCTCGTGCACGTAGCCATGAATTTGGTGTTTTCCAGGTGGCTGTGTTCTCTCTACGCCGCATGAATTCCAGTGCTGTAAAACACGTGTCCCTGTTCTGCTTCCTAAAGAGATGCATCCGCTGATGTCAGCTTCCAGGTAAGATGCACAGGAACCTGCTCTCTCTCACCATCTGTGGCCTTTGGCCTCTGCTGGTAGTCAGGCATCCTAAGGAAACGAGAAGTAACCTAAGGCTATTTTTTTGCTAATCCTTGGTCAGTGTTGCAGATGGGGAAGTAATGGCAGTTTTCCAGCAGGTGAGAGCCTCCGGGCCAGCTAGCCGGACAAGAAAAATAAACACAGGAAATAGCATCCATGCAATAAGATATCAGGGAAAGGAGAGGCCGGGAGAGCTTCTGCTGTGTGTGTCGGGGGGGAAACACAGAGCTTGGAGCTCTCTAACAGGAGCAAGCAGATGCCGATCAAACCTTAACACCAAGGAAGGGGCTCCTGCCCGGCCAGAGAGGAAAGGAGAGAAAAGGAGGTTTCTGCTTTGCCCAGACAGTAGCAGTTGCTCTCCAGGGTAGAGGGTCTGTGGAATGGGCTAGATGTGGGGTGAGTTAGTGCTTTGCTCAAGGCAGAGACTCTGATTAGCTCTGCTCCACCCGGATGTTACTTTTGTCTTTCCGTCTCAAAAGCAGTTCTGAGGGTCTCTGTGTTGCTGGAAACTCTCTTCTGTCTCGCCTGTGAAACCTATTCTCTGAACTCCTCCTCTTGGCCTCTGGTTTGTGTCCCATCCCCCCAGACCCTGTGAGCTTGTCAGAGCCTCCCCGTTGCTCAGAGTTTATGCCTGACGGTATGGCTGGGTAGTATTGTGGCGAGGCATCTGCTGGCTCCATCCCCGTGCTCAGCAAGATGGAAAAGCCACCTGTGRTGCCCAAAATAGCCTCTGCCTGGGCAATCCAATCCCAATGGTGTTGATGGTGGTGGGGGATTCCCATGCCTCATAAAGAGGCTTTTGTTGGGAGGATCTAAGCTGAGCTCCAGGCCTTGCCAGCTGTGGAGAGGAGCAAATGGATCTGCAGTATAAAAATAGATGGAAGCAGCCATGTTCTGCCTCTTTTCTTCACCAGCTCAAAGTACAGTCCCAGAGGTGCCTGGTCAGCTGAACCAGAGCAGCGAACTGGGTGCTTTGCAGCTGCCAGTCTGCCTGGAGCCCATTAGCTATTGTCAGAGACAGGAATTTCTCTCTCTTCAGCCCCATTCGCCTTACAGCTGCCGTGTGGACAATCTTGTTTGCTCACAGCTGTTGGCAGCATGTCACATCCCGTTTCCCTGGGGCAACGCAAGCAGGAGCATGGGGCATTTCTGTGAGACACCATGTTCCTAAACTCTGCAGAGGGATTAATCCATGGCTGTGTCCTCTGGATGAGGTCTCCGTACAGCACCTAAGGAAGACATGCACTAGTGTGTCATGGGCACAGTTTTAACTAGTTGATTGGTAGATTTTGCAGCGTTTAAGATCTCTGTGTACTGCACATGGAAATCTCACCTTTTCCCAGGGGGAACATTTGGGAGTGCTATGATCTTTGTTGTTGCTCCAAGTGCCTTGGCCGCTTGTTCCAATGCCGTAAGTTCATACCAAAGCTCTGAAGTTAAAATGCCCTCCAAAGGTATCTGAGGCTCATTGTCCTTGGTCTCTCATGTAGATGAAAATGGCATGTCCCCTRTGGATACTTCCTGGCCTGGTTGTTCATCCTAGCACTTTCCATCTAGGCTTAGGAATTTTTCAACTCTAAAATATGATGGTTTTGGTGCACGAAAGCAGTTGCGAGGCTGCACCAGTACTCGGAGCAGAGTAGGCAGGACGTGGTCCCTCTGCACTGTGCCTGCAGAGCACTGCCGGCCCATCAGTCCTGAGGCATGTGTGTGCATAAAACCCCCTTCTCAGCTGGCATCCCCACTCCATCCCCTACTGCTAACTGAATAAGGATCACATGGATGCTTCCTGAATGGGCTTTCGTAAGGCACTAATTTGATATACTCGGGGCATCTTCCTGTAATGAATGTTCCTGAGGTAATTGAAGGTGAATTTGCATGGGTAGGTGGGGGGAACAGGGCAGGACTGCTGGCAGAGATAATGGGAGGAATAGAAGAAAACCCTTTTGTTCCCGTAAACCCTGAGTTTGCTGTGTCTATCTACACTCTCTGTCTCCCCAGCTTCTACCTGTGCTGTGTTTTGAAGGTGGCTGCACTCTTCCTCTCCTCCTCACTTTTTTGGGGTATTTTTTCCATTTCGTCTTGCGCATCTGTTCTGCTGCTTTTTCGTTTTTGCTTTTTGTTTCTTTGCTGGTTTCTTCCCCTCWGCCCTATATTCTCCTGCTTCCTGAGAAGCCGCATGCTGCGGTGTGTGAGGGAGAGGCACTGAGGCTGGCCACATGTCTCTGCACCCAGGATATACTAGCTGATTCCCTGCTATTTCTTTGAGGGAGCCATAAGGAGCAAGAAGGAAAGCGGGAGCAAAGGATAGCACCACTGGGAGAAACCAGGTCAGAGCCCGAGATGCTGGGTGAAGAGGTGGTGTGCAGGTAGGCAGGGCCCTTTCGACGAGAAWTTTCCAAGCGGCTGCAGATGACAGCTGTGGAAATGACTGCTCTTGTGCTTGACTCCACGCTCCTCCTTGTGCTTTGCACTTCTCGAGTGCCGCTGCCATAGTCTCACTTTTTGACTCAGACACTGCCTTTTTCTTTGTACCAGAGGAGTCTGACACAGAAAGTCTTTACAGTTTGTAGGCACTTATGCCATGAACCTGAGATACTGCTGTTATTGCACGGACACGGTAGAGGGACCCAGGGYGAGAGGTGGGGGAAGAGCCTGGGCTGCTTGTTCCTGAGGCTCGTGCTGGAATCACAGCAGTGGTACCCACAGTCCTGGGCCTGGACTCTCCCAGCACTCTGCCTACATCTGCTGCCTTGGCAGATCTGCGTTCCCGTCCACGCCTACGCTTTCTGCATTTTTATATTCGTCCTTGGCGGAGTAAAAGCTTTGTAACCTTCGCCTTTCTGCCCTCTTCTTTCTTACCTTTCACCTAAGCACCACATCCTAAAAGATCTGCTCAGCCACCAGCTTTAAAGCACTTATTGGCCCTTGCCGACAGGTTCCCCATGCCGCGTTGTCGTGGTTTAACCCCAGCCAGCAACTAAACACCACGCAGCCGCTCGCTCACCCCCCCACCTCTGGTAGGATGGGGGAGAGAATCGGGAGGGCACACGGAGGAAAACCCGTGGGTTGAGATAAAAATGGTTTAATAATGGAAATAAAACAAAGTAGAACAGTAATAACAACAATGATAACAACAACAATAACAACAATAACAGAATATACAAAACAGGCGATGCACAATGCAACTGCTCACCCCCCACGTGTCCCGAATGAACAGCGTGAGATGAACCCCCAGAGCCACACACCCACCCCTCCACCCCCCAGTTTTATACTGCACATGATGTCACATGCTATAGAACACCCCGTTGGCCAGCTGGGTCAACTGTCCTGGCTATGCTCCCCCCCAGCTCCCCCAGCACGTGGCAGAGCATGGGAGGCTGGAAAGTCCTGCTGCAACCACCACCCAGCAACAACCAAAGCATCAGTGGGCCATCAACGTTCCTTTCATTACCAAACCCAAAACACAGCACCCCCTCCAGCTACAGGGAAGAGAGTTAACWCTGTCCCAGCCGGAACCAGGACACGCGTGGTGCCATTTTCCCATGCGCCCCAGGACTCCCGCCAGCTGCCCTCTCCATGCTCCCTTCCAGCTGCTCACTGCTGCAGCGTCCATCCCATTGGCACATGTCAGTCTCAGTAGATCCTTGTTCCCGAAAGTCACTCTGACTGTCTGAGTGCTCAGAAGATGGCTTCATCCTAGATTTCCAGGTGCTACCACAACTTAAATCTTCAGTACATGCATTTTTCCTTTACATATGCAGTTTGTTTTAGCCAAGGGAGGAGACAGCGCTGCTAGTCAAGTGGAGGGAAGGCCTCCAGCCTGGCTCCTTCTATGACAGTTTCTCTTCGGGAATATTGTCCTTGATCACAGACCCCTGTGCTCTCATTTGGTGCTGGGAGTCAGGAAATACCAGCAGCACCGAGCCTTTCCATGTATTTGCAGCATTTCCTTCTGCTTGCCCGGGAAGCAGAAAAGGGCTGTCTAAAGGGCTTGGGTTTTTACTGAGCAAGCTGGATTTGCAGAGTAGAGGCAATTGCTGTTCCTCTAACTTGGGAAGCACATGGTGGGGAAAAGGTAGCTTCTGGAGCCTGGGGACTTGGGTTTTTCCTCACAGATCTAGAAACCCTGGGTTGTCAGATCTGCAGATCTGCAGACACCAAACTACCAGTGATGTGCCAGTAAACAGACTAGGCAGCATCTGCCTTGCATTTCAATAGCATAAACTTGATATTTCGCCCCTGACTGTTTCTTTCTTGAATGATGATTGGTATTTATTTCCAGAAATGTTTCAGCCACTAAATTGATGGGATTCAGCTCACAAAATGGCCGTCTCGTCTCTAGTGACTGTCGCGAGAGGTCTCCGTGCTTCACAGGGGAGCTCAGTGTCGCACCCACATTCAACAGTTGGAGGCTGTCTCGGTGCGGAGGTGGGAAGGAGCCTTCACGGGGATTTCCAGCAGCACAGCAGGAAAGGTGGGACCAAAACTGGTGGCTCCAGCAATCCAGTCCAAGCCTCGCTTCCATCTCCCCATCCCCAGTGAAACTCTAGATACAAACCAGAATCTGGACTAAATGCATGTTTTGATCGCTGTGTTTTGTGCCTGATGCACTTGGTGCAGGCTGTTAACGGCCAGGCTGTACGGGAGGGGAAACAACCTCCAAAACACGGCCCTTCTTAAGCCCCAGATTTGGGCATCTAACTTGGTGTAATAATTCAGCAGTGTTTGTACTGCAAGTGCAGCATGTGTATAGTTGTACCTCTCTTTTTCCTGATGACCACTGAGGGTAATTTTTACTTTTATTTTTGGTTGTTAAACTCTGACAGGATGCTTAAGTTGGAGGACAGGGAGCAGGGAGAGCTCCCTCTGCTGTCTGTGGGCTTTCGGGTTCCCAACTAATTCTGTCCCCACTCATTAAATGTTTTGCCAGGGTGGAGATGACATTGGAAGCTGTTTGGCCKATAGATGACTCTGTAAAGGACCCATATCAAATACAATTATTGCTGTTAACATGCAAGGTGCAGTGCATCTCAGCACCCTGTGAGTAGCTCTGCTGGCTTCTGTGGGACTGTGGTCACRGCCTGTGAGTGAATGGGAATTCAGGTTTGGAGCCAGTGTAACATACCATTGAGAAGGGATGGACGTTGCAGTTTTGGTATTCAGCAGAGGATGGACTAGACTGGGGGACACTCATGCAAGAGGTCTACCCTGGTTAGGTAATACCTGTGCTGTGTCATCCTGTGGGAGGCCAGAGGAAATAAAATCCTGCTCAATTTTGGGTGAAAGCTCAGGTCTGTAAAGCAGTTTGTTCTGTTGACTTCTCCAGTCATTTASTTCAGGGAGGTTTCCCCACTCTTAAAAGAGACAATGATGGAGACTCAGTTGTCTTCACCAGGACACTCCTCCTCAAGGTGACACTACTTGACTCAGCATCAAGACTAAGGTCCTTAGCAAGGTGCTAAGAAGTCAGGTGGGAAWGGGGCAATCACATAGGATTTTTACAAGCAATTAAGCAACTTAAGACAAAAATGCCTCTAAATTACTCTGAATGTTGGGCTTATTAAGGTTATTAGCCCAGGTCCTTATTTGTTCTGGTGCAGTCTGAAAACGTTCTGACTAGTTGAACTGGACAGTGCCTTGCCAGAGCGCTTGCAGCAAGCTGGGTGGCAACTCTTCTCTTTGCCTTGGACAGCTCAGTATGGCCTCTCACCTCATGTTTATGAGGCCTCCTTTTTATTTTGGAGGGTYTCCCCCTTTGCTTGCTTGGTTTCTGTTTTTTTTGCCCCAGCTCTCTCTCTATGCAGACCAAATTTTGGAATTGTGCTCAGGAAGACATTCCTGTGTTTCTCGGCTGCAATATAATCGATCCTTTGTTATGGTATTTCGGTTAGGTGCCCCTAAAGGGTGAGCAATTCTGGCCAGGAGCAACAAGACTTTCTTGCTCTGACTGTTCATTGGCCTGGCAACTGATAAAAGTGCTATTTTTCTTCACCTCGGTTAAACTGGTAACATGTCCCAACATGTACAAGATGCGGAGGCTCAATAAACCCAAAGGGCTCATTGTTAAACAAGTTAAGTCATCCTAGGAGGCCAGGCATTAGATGGCTTTCAGTACATCTCTCTGTTGTTTGTCAGGGATCAGACAGCGAGGTGATGTGGCAGAGCAGTCCACAGCCTAAATGGAAAACATTGTGTTTCAGCTCTTGTAAAGGCCCAAGAATAGCCACCTTGGTGCTTCCTGAGTCTGKCTGATGCTGAACCATCAAAGAGACATTTTCTGTGGGTTAAATTGAGCTCTCTGCTTCTTAAATATTTCCTTTGCTGCTAAGTTTGGCCCTTTGCTAGCAGCTGTACACATTGTACAAGCTAAAAAAGAATACAGTGTAAAAAAATTAGACATAGAAATAAGACAAAGGACTAACAGAAACAACAAGCACYAATTTAATCACGTGTCTGAGTTCATCCAGACCATATGGAAGCTGTGAATTTTAAGCAGGCAGCTGAGAGACAAAATGGTAGTAATTTTAGAAGTTTTGTTTGAGTGTATGAAAGTAAGTGAGAACATACTTATAGGTCAAGCATATACATGGGTGAGGGAAGCCGAATCACAGACAAATCAGAGGCAGGAGGAAAGAATGGGATGCAGAGGTCTAAACTGGGAAGGGTTATTGCCTGGGACAAGAATATTTTGTCTAATGCATAAGGAGATAGAAAGGTGAAGAAAGGCCACAGGCATACTAGTTATTTGCAAATTGCACTGTGTCGTCTTYCTCTCTGTCCAGCTTTAGCCATTGTTTGGTGCAGGCAGCAATACATGTGCATGCTACATCCATCCATCTTCATGATAGCTGGGTTAAATTGCACAATCATTATGAATACCATTTGCAGGCAACTCTTATTGCTGCTCCCAGCCTCTGTCCAATAATCTGTGGCTCCAGGGTCTCTGGGCACTAACGTTTTGAAACTGTGGTCAATCGGAGGGCATTTTTATGCTGCTGCTTCTGTCACCTTTTTATTCCATCATTCAGCTAAATCACTGTGTTGTAAGTAAGCATTCTTCTAGGACTGGTAATTCAAGATCTTGTGATTCAACATGACTAGAGAATGGTTCTTTGTACCTGTAAGAAGTGAGGAATCCTTCCACTAAGATTTTGCTTCTAGCCTTGGGGAGAACTTCCACACCAAAAACTACAGTTTTGTGTACACAAAGCTTCCCAGGTAGTTTGGTAGTGGTTTCTAAAGAGGGCTTGCTTATGGTGGAAAATTACACTATGTTAGAAGGAAGCTTTGAAGACCTGTAATAGTTAACATGAAATTAAGCACATAACGTGAACAGAGAAGCGTGGACCAGCAGATGTGATAGCGTATCATATTTCTGTACACTGAACGCAAGGTCCAAGTGAATCTCGTAAGTGTTGCAATTCCTCAGGACCACAGCCTAACTTGATGTTGTTTTGCAGTGCTGAGCAGCCCTTTGGTATAATTGCTTCTTCCCTCCCAAAGCCTGAACATCTGGATTTATGGTGACAAAAGCAATCCAACGAGGAAGGAAATGAAAAACGGTACCCCTGTGTATTAGAAAAGAGGCTGGGTATGGCCTGAGTCACAGCACATGTAAGAGACACTCTGGCATCCCCCAGCTGTCCCACCCCACAATAACAGTACCGCTGCTGCTCTCCTCTGCTGGGAACCGCTGCTCACAGTGACTGCTTCTCAGCATCAGCATCTGTAAAAGCCCCTCTGCCATCGTCTGTATATGATGATCCACCAGCCACTCTCAATGGGAACTACTGATATCAACCCCTATCATTCTGCCTAATATCTGTTAATTTTCACCTACCACTGCCCACCTCTCTGGGGAGAACATACAACCCTTGTGTTACAGGATCATAAAAACCCTATAGCTGGAGGGGATGCAGCAGTAATAGAGATGAACACTGTCTTCCTGGGACTATTATGAATTTTGGTGCCTCTTGMAGGAGCCAGATGGACCCTACTTGCACATCTTCACCTCTGCTTGAAGCGCCTGATAATGCTCACCTGAGTCAGGGTGAGGAGGGGAAGATGGATGGGTAAGTAAGTGTCATGGTTTAACCCCAGCCRACAACTAAGCCCCACACAGCCGCTCCTTCACTCCCCCCGATGGGATGGGGGGAGACTAAAAGTGAGAAAACTCATGGGTTGAGATAAAGGCAGTTTAATAGGTAAAGCAAAAGCCACGCAGGCAAGTAAAGCAAAAGCCACGCAGGCAAGCAAAGCAAAACAAGGAATTCATTCACTGCTTCCCATGGGCAGGCAGGTGCTCAGCCATCCCCAGGACAGCAGGGCTCCATCACGCGTAACGGTGACTTGGGAAGACAAACACCATCACTCCAAACGTCCCTGTTTTCCTCCTTCTTCTCCCAGCTTTATATGCTGGTATGGAATATYCCTTTGGTCATTGGGGTCAGCTGTCCCGGCTGTGCCCCCTTCCAGCTTCTTGTGCCCCCCCAGCCTACTCGCTGGTGGGGTGGGGTGAGGAGCAGAAAAGGCCTTGGCTCTGTGTGAGCACTGCTCAGCAATAACTAAAACATCCCTGTGTTATCAACACTGTTTCCAGCACAAATCCAAAACAGAGCCTCATACTAGCTACTRTGAAGAAAATTAAGTCTACCCAAGCCAAAACCAGCACAGTAAGTGTATATGTGCTCTTCACTGATTTTTCTGTGGAGGAGGAGAAGGCTGTGCCAGAGGGACTTCCCAGGGCACAGCCTGGCCTGAWGGAAGCTTTTTAAAATTATTTTATTTTATTCAATTCCTGGAACTGAGCTGATGCTGGTGGTTGTTATTATGCCAGACCAGGAGGAACTGAACTGAGCGTCAACACGTTTGTGAGTGACACGCTTGTGACTGCTTCCCATTGTGGAACAAAAGATGTAAAAGGTGAGTAAGGAGGTAGTAAAGCATGGATATGAGCCTTTGTAGGCTCCCTTTTGCTCTGGAGACCGAATCAAGTAGAGTGTGTGTTGGGGGAAGATGTGCTGTAGCATTGCCTTTTGCCAAGTAGTGCCTTTTCTTCTGCTACCAGTGACAAAGGAAAAAAAAAGCTCCTTTATTGTCACCAAGTGCCRTGAATAGCCTATCTATCTGATCAGTTAGAGATTTGATTCGGTAAGGAGGCTCTGGGCCTCCGGTTTGTTTATGGGACAATGTGCTATCCCAGCTCTTTATCCCTGCAYGCCCTAGTTATCTATCACACACCCCTGCCACACTCACTCATTCCCTGCTCTCCTCTTTCTTACATCTGTGGGTGGACCATGTCTTGCAGATGATCTTTCCAGGGAGCATGTGTTACATTTCCCTCCATGACTCTGGGGATGTTTGTTCCTCACCAGTTATGAGATCCTGTGGAAATGTAGGGCGTGAGGTAAATGGAAATCTCCAGACATGCAAATGAAGGGGGCTATGTATTGTTTCCAAAAACATTCCTTTCTAGGGTGTAAAAAGGAGAAAGGTCCTTTGCTCAGGGTCTTTCTCACCCAGAGTTGCTTCTTGGAGAGAAGCAAGAGCTAGTGCTCATATCGTTGCCAGTGATTTTGTTAAGTATTCCCCCAGGAGATCCTACATATCTTTGATTTAGGCTCATTTGTTTGTGCGTTGGCTGCCTCCATCCCCATCAGTGGTGCTTTCTCTCTCTCCCTCTCTCTCCTCTCCCAGTGCCTTCTACCCCTACCAACTTTAAGTGGCAACTTTTGAATAATCTTTGCTGACACAAGCTGCCTTAGCTGTAGTTGCTGCAGGGGTTGGGAAGGCTCCTCAAGCAAGGAATGTTCAGTCCTTGGGGTCATGGAAACCAGCCAGGAATTTCTGCTCTCCCATTCCCAGGGGCATGAGGAGCCTGCAGAGGAAAACCAAAGGTGACCATTTCCTCAGTTTAAATGTCGTTGACCTGAATTCGAGATGTTTTCCAAGACTTTTTAAGATCAAGAGAACAGTTTTGGAAATATGACTGATATCTTGATGGAGGAGAAGAAGTGATCATTTCAAATTACAGAGTCCTATAATACAATATAGGAAATTGTAATTTGAAAAAAGAAAGCATCAGGCACTGTTGTCATTTGAMAAAAGAAAGCATCAGGCACTGTCTCYTTCAAGCCTTCAGAGCCTTTTTTTCAGCCACTTGATACATGTTCGGTGCGAGAGCTGGATATTAAATGGCCAGGTATCATTTATTGCATGTATGAACACAAAATATCAAGATAGGCTAAAAAGTTAGCTATATGCCAGATGATCACTGACGAGAGTGTGTTACTTGGAAGGAGAAAGGAGGTGACAGTGGGATTAAAGCTGTCTCTTTTCTGTAAGACTGATATTTTAACAGCTCTCATGGGAGGAAGGACATGTTCAACCTAATAGGATAATGGAATAATATGTTGAACATATCAGCTTTGACACAGACCAGCTGGTGGCTGTAGACACAAACAACCTAAGGAAAACAAATTTGAAATGTTTCAGGAAATGGCTATATGCATGCAGTGCAGTGGGGGGGCAGGAGGCTGCCTTGTGTGTAAAAGAAAAAAGATAAAAGCCYCTCTCTTTGGCTGTGGGAGGAGTGTCCCACTCATTCCTGGAAAGGACTACATTCCATCCTTAATGATAGTTGGGGCTATAAATTTAGTACTGTCGTCTCCTCTGGACCCACAGAACTCTGTGCTGTGAGGTTGGACTAAAGGTCCAGTATGGAGTCTAGTTGGTAAACAGAAAAATCCCCAAAACCAAACAAAAAATGCTCCTACAGTTACTATTAGAAATTTCCTCAGAAATTACTGGTATGGTAACTATTGCTCAGCAGGAAAATTATCTCCACCAGTAGGTCCTCCACAATCTCTTGCCTTCCTTCTTTCTGCTGCCTTTGTGTTTCTAATCCAACTTGTCTTTTCACCTGTCCAACTAAATTCCAGTCTCCGTAGACTGCTGTCCAGCAATGAAATGGTTAACACGGACTTTTTATTTCTGTCTTTTTTTCCTTCATAAAGCCAGTCTTTGAGTTTTGGAGCCCAGTGAGATACCTAGGTGGAAAGTAATTACTCTTCTCAGAGTTTTGATTTCAGGCTCTCTGCAGGCTTCAGCAGATGCTATTTCAGCTGCTCCATTCTATTCACATGTGAATTATTTTCTTTGAAASTGTGAAAGATAGAAATGTACTTTTATTTCTAAATTAAAGCTCAGATCCTGAACTGGAGCACGTCAGGCAAACCACAGCCAGTTGGTGGATGAATGCATAACCATACAGGTAATATGATTCCTTCAGTGCCTCTCTCGGGTCAAGAGTTACGTATTGTGTCTTCAGGCAACATGCAAGTCTGTTCTGTGCTTACAGCCCAACTGGCCAGTTCTCACCAGGTTTGTGACAACCATAATAGACGACTCCAGGTTCACACTGCTGTGGCTAGGAACAATAAGACACAAAAGACAGTATCAGTGATGTAAACTGCTAACGAGCCTTCGGAAGATGCTGAAGATGCCTAAGATCTTGAAGAGGCCTGTCAATCCTCCCCTTCTCCCCTTGGTTGCTGTGGATTCACTCTTGCCCTGGCGTGCTCTCTCTCCTTCTCTCTTTTAAAAGTCTTTAGCTCATGCCGTTACATGTCAGCAAGCATTCATATGCRCTCAAGCAGAAGGATAGTGGAATGTGTTTCACTCTTCATAAATGCAGCTTCCTTCGTCCTCATTTGCCAGCAGCATGTCAGCAGCAAGTATCACTTTCTTTTGCAAGAATGGCTTTGGTAAAAGGTGTGCTAATGAGACATGCTCCATTGACGAGTTATTTCTGGCACAGGGCTGGAAGGAAGTCAGCATTACACACACTCTTTGGCCTGGGAAGGTCTGAGAACCCTTTAAATACTTGGCTCAGAAATGTCTCTTTTCCTTTTATCTAGATTTTTGCTTTCCTGTTAAGTTAATTAAACTTCTGTTTTGTCTTCCTCATGCCCTTTTGCCAGCATCTAGCCTTTTCATGAAGACACGAGTTCAATGACCATCATTTATAGTGTCAAGCTTAGATTACTACTGTTTGTTTGCCAAGTGCAGCTGCAACCGTCTGCCCAATTTCACATGTTACTGTGAGCCAGAGATACTGGCCTTCACTACACAAATGTGCCGTTGAGGCCTCACCGTGTCCCTTCCACGAGCTGTCCTTAAAAGATGTCATGTTTTGTCGTCTTCCCACTTCTTTGAAAAAAAGGGCTTGTTTACAGTGGACATCTGATTTGGATTGCAATGGAATCTGCAGTTCAAGAAAAATATTACTTCTCATTAGCACCTTGTATGGATATTCTCACTTTGGAATAAGAGTATGTTACTCAGAAATAAATTCTAAAGCAGATCAAATTATTTTGAAGCAGAAGTTTCCAGGCTGGGTGTCAATGTAAGTCTCCATATATAAAACCCCTGCACGCCTGAAATCCTGAGAGACTGGGTTCCTGAGTGTCTGGGAGTATGCATCAACTCGTCGGACAAACTCAACTGAAGGGTTGAAGTGCCCTTTCCCACCTCTTAGCACAAAACTGTGCTCCTAAATAATGCTGCAGCAGAGTGACCCCACAGATGCTCCCTTTTTTCTTCCCTTCCCTGCCACCCAAATCACACTGCAGCCCTAGTTACTTCTGGTCTGTGGGAGCCGTGCGTTGAATAGTTATGGTGAGAGACTAATGGGGAAGCATTTTAATATGTTCTCTCTTTGGGCAGTCCCTGCAATCTGCACTGGAGGTCCTTTTTTGACAGTGCCTGTATGTAGAGATCTAACAGTTTTTCCCTAGTAATCCTCGTGGTAGGAAGGGTCTCATCCTTTGTGAAGGACAGGCCTTATTATAATTTCTTGGTTCACAGCTTGAACGCCTTCCCAGAAATGCAAGGTGTTGACTGTTAGGATGTTGTTATTCCTTTTGTGCTGCCAAGTGTGAAACTAAAGATTAATGTAGCCCTTTACTGACTGCTGTGTGCAGGCTTTGACCTGCCTGAAGAATATTCAGTCCCCATCCTAAAAGTTACCCGTTAGGCATTCAGTTCAGTGGGCAGTGAAACAAACCCCTTCAACCTCCTTGTTGAGTTGCTTTGAATAACATCAAACCCAAACCCATGCAATTGAGAGCCAGAGTGGTGTATTGAATCATTTAATACTACTTCGTTACTGGCCAAGCTGTTTGCCAAAGCTGTCTCACCTATAAAATAATGGGGTTTGGGCCATCTAATAAGCTCACCTGAAACAATTTACAGATTTTTGCATGAAATAATTTTTCAGTGATTTTTTTCCTTTTTTTTTTTTCTTAAGGGTAATGTAAGGCTCCTGTATTCTGCATTTGTTTTTAACTTGGATAGCTCTGAGGTAGCTTTTTGGGATTACTTTACACTCAAATCCTTTATAGAGGGCTAAATGACTGAAAATTGTCCTTTTCAGAATTTCAAATAAGTTCCCATTACTTTCTATATGATATCCCTATCAACCCTATCAACTGCTTTTTCAAAGTTTATAGAATTCACACAGAGCCTCCACTCAGAGGGGAACTCCCTGAGGATTTTCAACTTAGCCACGCAATAAATTCAAGACCATCTTTCCCAAAACCAGATTATTCAATCCTAAATTAGATGTCTGCTAATTCCATTCTCTAACAATATTCTTGCCAGGAATCTGGCAGTATAGAAACATCATGTTCCAGACTCTGCCTCATCTCTCCAGCTCTTACACTTTGAAATATCTAATTTCTGCAAGGACTGAAACAAAAGATCTTTCTCCTACTATGAGGGGAGGGACATCTTCCTCTTCCCAGATTGTACCTAAAATTCATTCATTTTGGTATAGACTACTACCCGCTTTGATGAAGGATTAGAACGCTCTATTTATAGTAGGGGCTTAAAGACCGGGCTTCCTGAACCCGTGGAAAACAAATGCGCCAGATTTTATTCTTTTGTTCTTTTAATAAACTGTCCGTGAGATTCTTCCCCTCCCCTCCTTTCCTGCTGGTTTACTTGCATTCTTATATGTTCAGTGTTTTTCTCTTCTGTCTTTGTTCCAGTTTATCAGCAATTTACACACAGTTGTTTCCCAGACTCCACGATTTCAGCAGCAAAAATAACACTGACCTTTTGAGCCCGTGAGCAATCTTGTTGGTGGCAATTTAGCAGAAAGTTACAGTAATGAACAAGAACGCTGCTCTTAAATGTTAGATCATTAAATGTGTTTTATGAGTGTTTATTACTTCTTTAATGCACTTCCTGTGCACCAGGGAGATAGCCATATTCCAGGGAAGAATGAAGTTTTTAATTGACAAAAGTGGTCAATTTGTGAATTTCTTCTGGTTTAAAGATACATTTTCAGGTGTCATTTAGTGAAAGCAAGCAAGGAGGATGTTTCTAGCTAGAAGGACAATAGCACTAACAACAGSAGGACTCTTCCAAAGGTACATTAACTCTTTGAAAACTGAGCTGGGCTTTTCCTGTGGGAGGGAGGGAGGCGAGAAGGGAGGGGAAGGTGACTGAAAACTTGTATTTCACTCCCCAGACCTGGGGCTGGTTAGGGACTGCTTTGGCCCCAGGCATGCCTGAGAGCAGACAAAACGTATTGTCAACAATAAACTTCCTCAGTTTTCAGCCACTTCCCCTCACCCAGCCTTCAGAATGGCAGGGAGCCGAGAGCAGATGACACAAAGCCAACTATATGAGGTTTATAATTTGGCTCTCCTACTCTATAGGTGAGGGTACCTGTGGCTTTTGCAGAGCCCATGGGAAAGGCAGGGAATCTAAACGCAGACCAGAATTTTCCATCCTTATCAAAGTCCTCAACTTCACTTCGGCTTAAGTTTATGTACAGACCCATTTCTAAAACTGATARGAATACTTGTAAAGATTTAAGTAGAATTAGGGAAAGAGCTCTTCATCTGTAACCACTGGAAAGGCAAAAAACCCCCCAAAAACCCAAACCCCCAAAATCCCAACAAAGTTAAATGTTATTAGCAAGAGGTCATGGTACAAAGAGTGACTTATTAAAACAGGGAATGCTGGTTTTCCTTCATCACAGCATCCTTAAAGCTCGTTTGTCTCAGTGTATAAACCAAAGCAGGACAGAAAATAAGTTTACCGTCTTCTTTCTTTTAGCTGTGTATTAAGTAGCATGAAGCTAGTGTTTAATCTTCCCCCTATATTTTAGGCCTGTCTCCTCCCTTACAACTTTTCTTATGCTAATTACCCTTCACTGCCTGTCTTTTACACTTGAAATGTTTTGAATCAGGTATGTTCCAAGATAATTGTTTTATATCTCCATATGAAGCAAGGGAATCTGTATTTGAGGTGAAGTAATGTAAAGATCTAGTTCAGTGATCTATTTTGCTGTACAATTCAGTACTTTATTTTGTGGCCACTGGAAAAGGACAGTGTTGAAGGTCATTTTAAAAGGTGTTGCAGCATCTAGAAAGCAAGCTTAGAGCATCAGTATCATGTGGCCTTGCAGGACATGTCTGGGTCCACGTCCACCTAATCCTTTGATAGGTGTTAATAACAAGCAGCATGACCCTGTGGGTGATCTGAGACAGTTATTGCATTAGGRACACGAGTTATTCATTTATTTATCTGCTCTGGGGAACTCTCTGTGACCCATTTCAAGGAATGACAGCAGAAGAAAGTGTCTGGAAACATGATTCGCGTGACAGTAGCAGGGTTTGTAAGAAGCTGGGTGTTTCAGAGGGAGTATATGTACATACTACTAACTTAGGAAGGAAAGACAGAAATGCTGCCTACAGTCCTGCCCACTAGCTCTGATACGTGATGCTGTTCAGCCTTTGCTCCTATCTTGGGTTATAGTAGAAAGATTTTGTTTGTTTGTTTAAATCTTTTCTTGGGTCTTTCCCAATTTTAGCCTGAACTCTAGATATTTGGCTCTTAAATTCAATCTCCAGGGTGCTTCTGACTAATCCCAGGGTGCTATTGTGGGGTTTTACAGGAACTCTTGGGAACAGCCTTGCAGCACAGAGTGTGTGGACCCGTATTGTCAAAACCCAGTCTTAGCTGTGAGATGGTATCTGTGCAACACAGGGTTTCAACACAGAAGCACACGAGAACTGCTTTCTGTACAGATTACACTGTGTGGTCCTGATTTCTGTATCTGACTTTCTGGACCACCCTGACTGAGGGCAATAGAGTTGAAAAGTGYGCACGCTTCAGAACTGTTTTATAGGAATTTTCCCTCGTTTTAAAGCACTTTTGTTGAACAAAATAATTATCTTCCTCTAAACGAGTTATTACAGCCTGGGTTCATACCAAAAGGTTCAGCTATTTCCCAAAATAATCACTTGGTCCAGGTAATGCAGAACTGGGAAGAAGTTTAAATACAGAGGTTTGAAGAAGTCAAAACCAGAGCTGGGATCTGGATTCAAGCACCATACTTAACAGATAATTGCAATGACTAAAGTGGAACATTCAGACTTAAATCCAAGCTCTCTAATCTGCTTTGTCTGGGATATGGAAGGCATCTTCCTTTATTAGGTTACTTTCCTGCTCAACATTAACATTTCATGCTTTGAAGGTTTATTGTGTTGGCTAGAGTTATACCTTTATATACGCATAGTCCCTATGGAATAGCCTGATCTCCTTTCATCATTATTAGTAGTTCTAGGCTTGTCATTTCCTATTCACGCAGTCTGGACCTCACTGCGTTGTTGCAGGATGGTTGATACGGTGCACAGGAAATGTAGTGTTTTTTCAGGTCTCAACTCTTCGTGAGTATTCTTTTCAGGGGCTTCAGTTTTATTGCCATGAAGTCCATTTCCTACATGTAGTACAATTTACTAAATTACAAACAAACAAGGCACCGATAGAGAAGTCAGTGAAAGTTCACACTAAGAATAGAAGCTTGAAGAGAAAAGTTCAGTTATGTGACCTTCTTCAGGAGCTGGATACAAAATAGACCTGCTGTTTTTCCCTTTAATTTGCAGTCCAGGCAGAAAAGAACTTGAACAGTTCCCAGAGAAACCCAGACCCTTCTGTTTGTTTCTACGAATCCTCCAGAAATGCTTTATCTGTTAGCTGACATCCTGAGTACGCTGATATGGAAACGAACTTACTTGGTCTCCTAATTTCCCTCCTGTATTGTCAGCTGATTTTCGCATCGATCTCCTGTTCTGCAATGTTTAGGAACAAAATGTTACTGATACGTACCTTTAAAATTGGCCATTAAGGCAAATTAGGATCATCAGATGAAAAATATCATGTAAGTATCAGTCACTGCTTATTATTGCCCTTTAGAAATACGTTTGAGAAAGAAAAATAATTCCTAAGAACAGGTTTTTAAGCCACTGGTCATGGACAGGGAGATGCTACACTGAGTACAGTGCAAATACTTACGCAATATACTAGCTATCCAGATTTTTAAAAAGTTCCTTCCTTTCAAATGATGGCTTTTTTCTTCTCYTTCGTATTCACCATTTTTGTTGTATAGGATACTATCATCCCTACTTTTAGCTTCTCTTGAAAATTCCCCCAAAGATTAAAGGATTTTCCCGATTGCTGTCTAAAGGAGTTAGTTTGCTCCTTAGGAGTTACTCCAGAGAGTTCCTGCTCCTAACAAAGCAGCAGAGCGGCGCGTCTGCCCGGGTGCCCTTGGCRTACAGAGCATCGCTACAACTTCCTGGGTTAAAAAGGGTGGATTAGAGCAAAAGAATCACATATCTCAATATACCTTGATGAAACCAGACTATCCCTGGACACTTTCTCTTTGAAGTTAAATATTAGACACTGTCTCCCTGACATTCTTTTTTTTATGTAGCCTAAAAGGCTTAATATTTAACTCAAAATACCCAACAACTGCAGACGCTAAGTGCTGAATGTTGTTACAGCCTCCAGAATATACATAAAGCAGTGCTTAAACTTGGTGTGATATATTTAGCCATGTGTAGCCATCCCTGGGCTCGGTAACTGGTTTTCTCATTCAAATAAAGCGCTTATGTTCTGAATTTCAGTTGCATTTTGAAGCAAAAGGCACAGCCAATAGTTCAGTGGGAATAACTGGTTTAAACAGGGTGTCCACTTGGTACCTGCAGAAAGAAATAGCCTTTATTGAGATACACTTTTCTTTGTCCCAGATCAAGGTCTTAATTTGTTTGATCCTGACTGACACTAACTTTCATTTTGGGATGAATTCCCAATTATATTGGGCCTCAAATCTATGTTGAAGACAAAATTATTTTATTACTGGCTCCTGTTAAAAGTCTTATTGCAACTGAAATGCATATCCGTGAAAACCATTGCCATTTTATGACCTCTTTCCTATTTCTAAGCCTTTTCGTTGAATGCATCATTATGAAAAGCTCCTAAAGATGCTCTGCTTTTAGWTGAGTTATTTCTGAGGCTGAGGAGTTGGTCCAGAAGTGGCAGTTAGCTGGGAATGGCCACATCCACGCCTCTTTAACCCTTTGGGGCATCTCAGGGTTAGCCACCAGAGCACAGGGCGCACATCCCCACCAGCCCTGCGACGACTAAAGGGCACYGGCCCTACTCCTGCCCCCTGCGCCCCCGGAGCTCTGCGCCCAAAGCCCTCCTGCCCCGGCCGCCATGCCGCAGACCCCCTTCAGGTGAGGCCGCGCCCGCCAAAACCCCTCTGAGGAGGAAGGGGCGTGTCCCGCGGGTAAAGTTCGCGGGGGCGCGCGTGCGTGCTTAAAGGTCAGCGTGCGCCTAACGGTCAGCGCGTGCCCAGCCGTCCGCGCGCCTCGTCCCGTCCCGCGCCATGGCAGGAGGCCTGGAGTCGCTGGAGTCATGCTTGGAGCAGCACATCCCGCCCGAGGACCTCGCCGAGGTGAAGCGGATCCTCTACGGGGGCGAGGCAAGGTGCGCTGCTAGGAGGGGCTCCCCTCCCTCTCCCCCGCGTCCCGTCCCGTCTCCCTCCTCCCCCTCGGTCTCCGCGATGGATGCCCAGCCCGGGAGTGAGGGGGAAGGAGTCCGTTTGAGGACGGGTGCGCAGGACACGGGGCTGGGCTGAAAGGAAAAAGAAGGGTAGGTCCTGTGGTGCTCGTGGTACTGCGGTGAGGTTAGGCTGTGGTGAGATAACTGGGGTGGCTTGGAGGTAATCCAGGTTTGGGAAGCAGGGCGGTAGGGCGGTCATATGAGAAGGTGCTGACTGGAATGAAAGACCTGAGGGGGGGGAGCGGGGAGCTCGTGGCTTCGGGGTGAGGGAGCTGGAAAAGTGGGCATCTAACGTGAGGAAAAATACATTGGAGGGAAAGTGTTTATAATTTGGAGGTGGCAGATGAAAGTTTGTACATATGTGCTCYTTGATTTCTGTAGCAAGGTAATAGTGTCTGGAAATCACAATTRTAGAGGACACTGGGAGTTTGCTGCCATGGAGGAGAGCAGTGAGATCTGCACATGACCTGGCTGCTGTCTGACTGTTCCTGGGCTGGTAGTTGCATATGAGGGCATGGGAACTTGGGTGTCTCTGCAGGGGTAGACAGTATTTGTGATCCTTTTGATCCATTGCATTCRGAGCATAAAAGGAGAACATCTCATCTTGAAATGTCTTTGTTTCCTGTTCAATCCAGAAAACTTTATTTGCCAGCTGCTGCTCTGTCAGCAGCTCAGGAAAGAGATTTTGAGCTACAGGGCTATGGATTTGAAGCTGCTCCAGAGCAATTGAGAAGGCCACGTATTGTTCGAGTAGGACTGATACAAAATAAAATTCCACTTCCCACAGATACAGCCGTGGCAGTCCAGGTACACAAACCGGGGTCTGGGCCGTTTGTGTGTAGCTCCTCTTCTACTGAATTGAGAAATAACACRCTTCAGTTGTTGATGTTAGAAACTCCATCATGAAATGTCTGCTGATTGTCTGGCAATGTAGGACCCATACAGCGTACTGTAAGAAATTCGAATAACACATTCAGTTTTATTGTTTCTCAGAAAAATCTCTTGTGTTGTGTTTACCTAGTGAATTGGCCAACCTGTTKGTAATTTTTCTAAAGCTAAATATTTAGTCACTGATTTTGTACAGGARAATCCTTTGCCTCTAAAATGAAACAGAAAATCATTTACCTGAAATCAAAAGAGATRGCAACCCATGGAAACCACAGGTGCAGTTCTTGTTTTAATTGGGAAATGTTCCATTATAGGAAAACCCATTAGCGTAAACACAGATTAATAAAGCTTTGTTCATTATTCTTTGTACAGCAGTGACCCAAATCTTATTACAAGGTGACCATCATCTCCTAACATCTTGGACACAAAAACACAGAGGTGACATATCTAGAAATAGCCTCCTTAAAAGTAGGTTTAAAAAAGTGGAAGAAAATACCACRTTTATAAAATCTCCTGGAGTAGTGGTTTTGTACAGTGACAGGACAGAACATTTCTGAGGTAATTTGTTTTGGAAAGATTRCCTGTCACAGATGCAAGTAATTAATTCAGTATATGGATCAAGTTTGTGGATTCTTTGTAGCATCTGTTAAAAAGACCACCAGTTATATTAATGATTTTACCTTGTAAATAACTAGTTAACTATTTCTGTAAATCAGTGTACAGTTGTTGAGTTCATAGGTCACTGTTGACGTGTCTTGCATCTTTTTTTTTTATTGACACCTGAAAGTATCAATTCAWAGTGCTACACCTATGCTTATCTTCAAGTAGAATACTCAAGAAAAAAGTACTTTGAAACAATGTTTTTGGACTAATTAATAAATGCTTTGATGTTTTTTCTTGGTAATAATCTACTTAGCTCTTTGGACAGAGTGATTTAGAAAATAGTKTGGAGTTAATAACTTCTAGAGAGTGTCCAAGATCCACATGTGTRGGCAGGATTCGGAGATAACCAAGGAAATGGACTGTCCTTAACCTCATATTTTAAGATTCTGAGTACTTGACTTTGAATTCATGTTTACTTAACATTGGTCTGTAGGTTGTTTACTATGAGCAGCAAAATTAGAATTTTTGCTGATTCTGTTAAGATTTTTAGCTATTTGCAAGTTAGTCAGCAATGAGTTGTCATATATTTAAATGCTGTAACCATGGAATTAGAATTCCRTTGGATTCCTTTCTCTATTTTCAGCATCTAAATGCTTTTAAAAATCTGTATCTAAGTCTTTCAGTGCTCAGGAATGATAACTTCTTGAGTTATTCCGCCTGAAAGCAACGGGACTAAGTATAGAACAAGATAAATTTAATGTGGACAAAACTTGTAAAACCAGGCTATTAATATACAAGTGAGTTAGAACATACAGATTTTTTTTTATAGCGTGATACTTCTCGCAATCAGGTGGCTGCACTGCACAGACGAATTGAGGAGATRGTGGAAGTAGCTGCAATATGTGGGGTCAACATAGTTTGTTTCCAGGAGGCTTGGAGTGAGTATTTTCTGTGATTCTTTCTAGGTTGTCAGAGGTCAAGTTCCTTCTATTTTAACAAGTATCCTGCACTACAAGTATGTCTTACAAGTAAACAGCAGAGATCTTCCAAGATATAACAGTTGACTTTACTGATTTGCTTTCTAAAGGAGAAAACAAAGTCCTAGTTAGCAGAACTGTATGGAAGATGTATGTGAAGTCTGTTACACTGAAGGCTGGTGTATRCTGCAACAGTGGTATTTATAGGTGTGCTCCTTCTTCGTGTCATCCTTCATGATCCTTTCCTCATTTTTTTTCTTCTAAAACTTTGGTTTTTTTCTAGACAGATACTAAAATTTAAAAAAACTAATTTTAATTAAAATGGAATCTTTGAGGCTTGATAGAAGCAAAAACCAAAATGAAGGCCCAAGTTGTGAAAACAGATTATTCACAGAAAGTGTACACTAGTGACTGGGGTGTATTTTGTATTTTTACCTCCAGTAAGACTTCACTAAGTGCATTCTCTCTCTTCTRCTTTGCTCTGTGTGGGCCCAAAACTCCTTGCCCTTGCTAAAAATATTTTTACATAGCTTTTGCCTTTAAACAAGGAAAACAGCTGAATTATCTTAAGTGTTTAATTTATCTGTATTCATGCAAACAGTGTGTATTTCTTGAGTGACGTGAAYATTCTTATAAATTTTGTCTTGCATTGGTGTTTTCCAGCCATGCCCTTTGCTTTTTGTACAAGAGAGAAGCTTCCTTGGACTGAATTTGCTGAGTCAGCAGAGGATGGGCCAACAACAAAATTCTGTCAGGAGGTAAAAAAAAAAAAAGGGCAAAAAAGAAAAAAAGCCCATATCCAGCCTCCAACCCCAGCCCATAACTGCCACTGATTAGCATGGATTTCTTCTTTATATACCGGTTTTGTACCACGGAGAAAACTGAAATAATCAAAAATAAATTTTCACCTTGCTTGACAAATATTATGATAGTGAGTGAAGTAGAAATGGACAGCRATAACTGTGCTCAATATTGATTTTTTTAAACTACTTTGCATTTATAGACTGTCTTGTACCATGGAAGGCATAGGAAACTGCCCATTTAACTATTCCTGAATTTTACAAGGGAGGAACAATTCTTAATAAAAATATTTTTAATTTCCATTTAAAAGGTGTTTCTTGCCTAGAACGGTTGAGCATTAAACAATGCTTGTATGAAGGTTTGAGGAGAAGAACAGCTAGCCTTTTCTGAACAGGGAACATTTTCACACAAATCCTTTGCATCTCCCTATGAAATGACACCAAATGTAAGGGGCTTTTGTGGACCCAAGGAGACTTGTTATTGTCTGGTTCTTATTTTTCCAGAGACTGTTGATTGCAAGAGGGGCAGAGTTTATTTTTGTTTTCTGACAACTTTTTTTTTTAATAAGGAATTTCAATTATTTTMTTTTACAAGTGATTGAAACAACAAAAGACTGTAAGATGTCAAATTTGCCCAGATATGCACTGACCTATTAAGCTTTTGTAGACAGCGTAATATCTTTAGTCTGATCTAGGGCAAGTGTGTGTTGCTTCTCGCTGTGGAATTAATGACACTATGGAAGGTTGGAGAAATGAAAGAAAGAGAAGTGATTTGAAGGAAAAGATAATGTGCTAGTAAACTGGCAGTCAGAAGTTGCTATATTTCTCACTCACACCTATATTATTTAACACTTATAATTAACATGTAATGCTATTTTACGTTCCCTTTTTTTCTTTTCTTTTTTTTTTTTAAATAACTATTTACCACTCATGTGGTATACAAGAATGAAAGAATGGGATGGAATATATCTCCTCCTATACCTGTGAATAGATGGTTGTCGGCTTCGTAGTTTGGCCATTGGTTTTAGGATGCTTTTCTTCCTGTTGGTACCTTGCATTTCTAGTTGAARGATTCAGGTGATGAGCTCTCTGTGACGTATCCATCTTTGATGAAGAAACTGTGGCGAYGTGGACATGCCAGTGTGGGTCAAGCATTAGCCCTTGATAACAGTCAGAGTAATGTACCAGATGAAAACTTTTTTTTAATCCTTCTTTATGAACAAAAAATGAAAATAATTACTGCAGGCTTGTGTWTAATAGAAGAATTGTGTTCATTTGTATAGTTGGCAAAGAAATACAATATGGTTGTGGTATCTCCAATCCTGGAGCGAGACGAAATACATGGGGGAACTCTGTGGAACACTGCAGTGGTCATTTCTAATTCTGGAGCTGTCCTTGGCAAAAGTAGGAAAAATCACATTCCAAGGGTTGGAGATTTCAATGAGGTAAGATGCAGTATTGTGATTATCAAGCTAGTCTTACTTTGCAGATCTTGTTCGTATCAGCGTGTGTTGTATCAGTCAYATTGGCAGGAAATGTAATGTATTTCTAGAAAATGTGGTTCATTAAGTGTCAAATCAGTTTTTCTCAGGTGAAATTATAGTAAGTGAATTTATCAAGAATAGAGAGTGATGACTCTTAAAGGACAAATAACATTGAATCTTTGTCATGTACTCTTACTTGGCCTGATGGAAACTACAGAAGTATCTTTAAAAACAAAAAAAATCTTTAAATCTTTAAAACAAAATTACCTAAGTCACAGCTTTATGTTAGTTGTGCATGATTGACTCAGACAGTGTTTGCATGTGTGCAAGCTGAACTTATTTTAATTTGGAAGGCAATCGTKTCATGGTTCAGGTGTGAGTGTTATTTATGGTCTTGATTTCTGTTTCTCTGTGAGATTGTCTTGGAAATGACAGTTCTTTTGTTTATGTTTCTTTGAGCAGAATCCTTTAATTCATTACACTTCTGATTGAAGTTTACGGAATCTTCTGTTTACTAATCACATTACTTCCACTGAAGCCCGCAGCAGTTTTTAGGCCATCCTCCAGAATCAGCTTCAGAAACTGGACTGGTAGTAAAGGCAATGTGAGAAGAAAACTGGTAGATCTGAAATGTGTTTATCCATCCATAGAATTATCACAAGCAGAAAGATCRGGATTAAAAATTAACCAAAGTCTAAAAATACATTGTCTTATCTAACTAAATCTCTCCTTGTCAGCTAAAGTGAGTAATTAACAGAGGCATTTCTTCTAAGCACTGGGGGCTGCTATATACCTGCAGTTGCTTTTGTTCCCTGTCCAAATGCTCCAGTCACTAAACTGAGGCTTCAGAATCCAAACTGCTTTTCTATTAATTTTAAAAGTTTTTTTTGTGTCTTGAACCTTCATGTTCAAAGACCTCTGGAAATTTTGACCTGGGCTCCCAGACCTGTTCAGACTGGTTTGTGTTTCTTCAGAGGAGGCTGTTAATAGGTTTCTACACAATGGRTTTCTGGCACAGGCCTGTCGGTCACCAGTGTTGACTTCTATCTTTAACAATTATTTTGATATTTAATATTATTTTATCAGATCTGTCTTYTAGCTGGCAAAACAGTAACTAACAAACCCATATAAAATACAAGCACTAATAAAAATGAATGTTGGTTACTTTCCACATTCTTGATTTGTTCCTTGTGTAATCAAACAAAGAATAAATTCCTGTTGCTTGTGCTAAAATATGATGTCTTTCAGTTTTCCAGACACTGTTTTGTGGAGCATCAACAGATTCTAAGAAACTTCTTGTTTCCAGCTATGAAACTGTAATGAAAGGCACCTAAAAAAAGAAAATATTTTTTACTTTTCCCTGTGAAGTATAAATAGAATTTCRTTAAGAGTTTTGCATAATTCCTAAAAGGAGTTAGTTTTTATAATCCGAAATGCCAGAATTACCATAAAAGAATCTAGTATACCTGCAAGATATAAATATAATGATTTGACTTTTCTTGTTGTATCTACCTCATTAYAGAAGCAAGTAGTGTTTACTCAAAACAGAGCTGTCTTTTTAGCTAGTTTTGTTAGCAAAGCATTAAGTCCATTCTTCTGAGCTGAGCAGTTCTGATGGAGGAACTTCAGAAACCACCAAGACTACAGGGAAGGATTATGCTCATCTGTTAAAATCATCCTTGTTGAATCAGTGAGAACTAAATGGAAAGGAGAAAGATATTGGTCTGTAACCTATAAAGCCATGTGTGGGAGGGCATATAAATAAACAAAAATCAATCCTCCTTGAGACATCACAGTTTGTTGCCGTGGAGTTGATTGTGACCTCTGGTGAGGAATAAAGAAATAAGAACTGATGAATTCCCTGAAGCAACAGCATTTTTKTTTTTCTTCTCCTATTGTAATAAAAGAAAACTGGGAATAGAAGAAAAAATGGAAATATATTCAATCAGCAGAATTGTTTTGAAAAAGGATTGTGTGAGTGCCCACCACGTGGTGTGCTCCCTACAAACATGAAAGGAGATAAAATCAGTGCCCAAGGGACTGTGCAAATTCATGAGACCTGATAATAAATAGGAAACATGAGATGTCACATTTATTGGGCATACTGGACCTCTAGTCCTTCTTGGTTTCAGAAGATGATCCCCCTGAATCTCTTCATGCTGCTCTCCTACACTTAGATGAGGCCCTAGTTTGTTCCCCAGCCGTAACTGTGCTTGCTTTAGGCCTGATGTGGTTCTGCTTCCATAAAAACCAATGGCAGTGGTTGTTACAATGGACAGATAGTTTCAATAAAAAGGGAATGGTTTTACAACACACCTTTCTTATATGATAAGGGGCACGGCCCATTGGGTCAGGCTGGTGGATTACATACCTTGCTTTTCTGTCTCTGAGATCATCACAGAAAGGTACTATTAGGAATAAGTCTGGCCACTCTGCAACTTTTGTTGCASATCCCTCCGTATCCACCATCATTGTATTAGGGGTCTTGGGTGCCATGTTCTTGTCTATTTCGTTTCTCATCTGTGGTTCTTTTATCAATGACTTTGTCTAATCCCTTCTGAACCTGGTGATAGCACCTGCTTTCACAAAGAAGCAAATTTCAGAAGCGYACTGCCTGCTGCATGAAAAAAGTTACTTTGCTTGAAAACAGGTGCAAGAGTAATTTCAGTCAATACCCACTACTGCTGCTGGTTTGGGATTTCTGTATTCGTCTTATCCACTACCTTTGTGGTTTTGTAAATCTTATTCATAATATTGCCCTCGGCCTTCTGTCTGTGACTGAAGAGCCTTTTTAGTTGCTCGTCACAAAGGAGCTGCCCATTCAGTTGCCTTTGCTTATTGCATCTCTAGTATATCCTTATTGAGATGCAGGCACTAGAATTTGCCAGAGTACTCAAGCCATGGGCACACAGAATTCTTACAAACCAGCAAAATGATGTTTTCTGTTACATTTCAATACCCTTGCTGTTGATGTCTGAGATTTTCTTGGGGTTTTGACTACCACTGAGCACTAAGCAGGCAACTGTCAATGACTCCACACATACCCTTTTCTTGTATCTAGGAAGAACCATTTCTGTACATTTAATTTAGAATATCCCTGTGAATATTTGTCTCTCTTGATAGCTGTTAACAGTGCCCTATCTTTCTTTTCATTAGTGGCTTTTACAGGAACCAGTGCRTTCCTAATTGTTTAGAAATGTTTGATGTGATAAGGTGACAGTTTGCAGCATATGGTAAATGGGATCTTTTAAGCCAACAGTTAGTTCCATTTTCTTTACGGAGTGTTCTCTAGATTTATCCTGTGATTTTCCTGGTGGTAGTTCCAAGTCTTCTGTTTGTTTAAAGCAATAGGCATATAGGAAATTTAAATAACTAATCTTAGCATACACTGGTATTTCCTTATAGCATTCATAAAATTACTGCATGTCATTACATAATAGGTGAATATAAAGGAATTCCATGTTCTTTAAATAGTGTTCATCATCTCTCTCTAATCAGAATCAAAGGATCGTGATGACTTAGGAAAATTTTCTTACGTGGTGAAAGTGCTAAGAGACATGCCTAAAGTTTGGCAATTTGTGGATCTCTCCTAAGCTTCTGTAGAGGTTTCTAGCATTAATATAAGTGTTTATGTCAAAGTCAGACAGTGCTTAGGTGTAGCATGAGTGAAGGGAAACAGAAAGGGGCTTGAATTTGATCTCAGCAGCCTAAGAGAGACCCTTTTTACTATACACCCATTACAGTGCAGCTGTGTACTAAATGAAAGGTGTTGTCCTCACTCATGGTCTGATGACTTGAAGCTGGTAATCAGAAATTAGGAAGTGTCAAAGCAATATTGGAAGTATTTATTTTTGCTTTTTTTAAGAAGTCTGCATTTGTGTTTTTTGTTTGTTTTGTTTGTTTGTAGTCTACTTACTATATGGAAGGAAATACAGGGCACCCAGTGTTTCAGACACACTTTGGGACAATTGCTGTGAATATCTGCTATGGGCGCCATCATCCTCTGAACTGGCTCATGTTTAGTATGAATGGAGCAGAGATCATCTTTAACCCTTCAGCCACTATTGGAACGCTCAGGTAAAATACAAACTGATTTAGGCTGTTGCACGCTTTCTGGGTTAACTGAACCTCTGAGCCCCTCACTGGGGCCTCAGGGACACCTTACTGAGGTCTTGGAATGTGAGGTATCACCTCCTTGTTTTGCCTTCACGAAGGAATCTGCATTCTTCTCCATCTGGAGTTTTGGGCTACCAGTCTGCTCATAGTCACTAATTCTCTTCCAGAACTTTAGTTGTACATCTGCAGGTCTTTTGTCTCTGAGGCAGAGTTAACCAGCATCCAGCTGGTGTTCTGAAAACTAGTGAGAGTTCATTTAGATTATCTATGTAATATTTTTGCTTTATGATAGGCAGTAGTAATTCACATTCAGGCTTAGCTTGCCAGCTTGCATCGTCCACCTAGGAGCTAATAAGTATGCTATCAAATTGCAGTTTTCAGAGCCAAGCTGAGAAACCCTTTTCTCAGAAGCTTTTTTTTTTTTTAACTGTTGGCAATTTTGTTATTATCAGGCCTCTTGAACCAGACTGAACCAGTGTGAACTGTTTCCCTTGAGATTAATCTTATGCAGATTGACATTAATTGCATCCTACTGACTTGACTTCCTAAAAGAAAAAAGAAAACCAGCTCAGTGAGCTGAGAAAATGCACTTCTTAGCTAGCCCATAATGATTAATTTATGGATTAGATCTTGAATATTCTTTGCATTATCAGTGTCAGTCACATTTCAATATAATAACCTTTGAATGTGCCAAAAAAGAAGACATACTGATCTCTTATAATACTAAAAATTCTTTCTCATTTTGCTTCTCTCTCCCTTCAGCTGGGTTTGTGAGTGTGGACTAATTGCAGAATACTTCCATTTTTATTTCTTCAAACCTAGAGGAAGAAATTTTGCCAGTRTCAGTTTTGTAAACCTTAATGTATGAAATGTTCAGGCAATATAGACTTGCTAACTGGGCATACAAGACGATAGAGGAGTTAGAAATTTAAGAGGAATATCCTTTTTAGCATTTTCCATTTCTTCGAGATTCACCCAATCCCCTCTCTTTACCTGTTTAATGTAAATTTGGAGTTTTTCTGTCTCTAACGAGGTCCAAGAATATTCATCCAATTTTTGTTGCTGACCAGCTAGAAAATTCTGAGGACACTGAGCATTCATAATAGGGTAGAAATGGTGAAAAACAGATTAGAGGCATAAAATTCTCATACYCATGACCAGTTCAGATGCAGAGAACCACGTATTTACAAACCTGGAGAGCAGAACTGTAGGTTAGATGCAGTATTCTGTCATTCAAGCTGCCTTTAATAGTTTTTGGTATAAAAGATAATTTAGGTTGAGTAATATTGGAAAATGTCCTTTGAAAAGGGTTGATGAATACACAGTGCTTTTGGGGCATTTATGTCACTACTAGAATATTATTTGTGATGTTTGTCTACTTATAGCCCATTAACAGTAGAGCAAACAGAAATTACTCTGTTGTCATACAGCACTTCATTGGTACTCTGGGTGCTTCGGGCTCTCCTAATTATTGGCTTTCACTTGATTGTTTTTAAGTATATAATTTTTATTGCAGGAAGAGGAGTCCTGAGGCCCATGTAAGAACTGTCTCTGGGGTCACTTCTTGGCTATAGCCTTTTTTTCTTGTCTCTTCTTCTGTGAAATTATAGTTTGCTGGAGCTTTTCAATAAAATCCCTTTTTCTCTAGAAGAGCTGGCTGCCAGACTCAAAGCAATTGAGAAAAGAGGCAATAAACCCTTTCAATCAGTCTAATGAACATCTCTTAAGATTCTTGAGTCTGACTGGGAGATTAAAGAGTCAGATGCTTGCAACCGTGTCTTGGTACCCAGAATCTGACAGATACATATTGTCACAGGAGTGTACAAATTGAATCACCTTTGTTTTGGAGCTCTGAGTGCTTCCAGACTGATCCCTGTGTATCAAACTATTTAATAAAAAGAAGACTATTTTGGTTTTAAACATCAGTCAGAATTGAAATCTCCTTTGGAAAAGAGGTAGAGGCTTGTAAAAGAGAAGGAATTTTTTATTCCTCATTTCTCAGTTCTTGATTTTATGTAAAKTTAGTGTCTGGTTTAATAGGTAATTACTGGGAAGTTATCAGGATGCTTTTGTTAAACATGCTTTCTTCTTCCATCAACCCACCATGGGAAAATGACTTACTGGAAAATGCTATGAAAACCGTGGTTGAAATAAGAGAAGTAGGAAATCTTGGTGGAAATAGATTTTTCTTTTCCTTTCTTTTTTTATTATTTCCATAATTAATTTTTTTTTTGATTCACTGCTGCAAAAGCCTCTCCTGGACCATTTTGGGAAAAAAGGAGGCAACTTGTATAAATCGCTTACAGCTTTGCTGCAGAATGATGTTTGGTATATTGAAAGTTAATGGAATGTGAAAGCACATGTGTAAATCCTTTGCGTAATTTGGAGAGTAAAACATTTTTCACTTTAGTTGCTTTGAAAATCGTGGTGTGTTAATTTTTTCTTTTTTTTTTCCTTGCCGTGATAAAGCCATATTTACCAGGTTATCAGATAGAATTGTTTATACCTATATTTGAGCAGAAAATAATTACAGTGCTTGGCTGTATCTGTGGGGAGATTTTGATTGTAAGAGCAAGATCAGTCTTAGCAGCTAACTTTGGCTTCTTTAACAGAAAATGTACAGTGTGAGACAGTCATAATCTAAATTTAGCTCTGAAGTAGACAAGTAGTGAATACCTGCCTCCTCTTTTGTGTATTGCAGCGAGTCACTGTGGCCAATTGAAGCAAGAAATGCTGCCATAGCTAATCACTGCTTTACATGTCCCATCAACAGGGTAGGAACGGTATGTATCTTCACTTTGTTATTTCATTTCATAATTTAGGTATTGTGGCATGAGTTAGTTCAAGGTAAAGAACTGAATAGCACTAGAATGCATAGATTCCTCTACTGTATAACTACTGTGTGAGTGTTTATAATATGGCTTGAAGATGGACAGTGATAAAGAGATTGAGGGGTGCCTTGTTGCTGGCAGCCTACTTTTTGGTTGCAGCTGCTTCTTGTTCTTGAATTGCTCTCTTTGTAATAGGCACCCGCCCTTTTGTCAGTTCTCCTAGTTTCTATGGTGAAATCAGTATTCTTTTAGGCAAAATGACTGAAAATTAAATATATCCTCAAGTCAGTGGTACACAGCTGGTTGCTGTTGTACAGATACTACCTCTTTCTGGACACTGAAATTCTATAATGAAAATTAATATTGCACACAATAGGTCATTCTTGCTTTCAGATTAGTCCAAATACTCTACATGTGTATGATTTTGTAAGGTTCCCTGCAAAAATCCAGACTTGTTCTTGCCATTACGTGAATACATTTGCCTTCTTTTGTGATCCGCAAAGATGCGTTTGGTTAAATGTCTCCTCTTTTGCCTCYTCTTTAGACTTGTGAAACTGATACGAGACACATTCCCCAAAGTGTATGAACAGCAGGCAGTGATACAAAAAGATCTTGTTTTCTAGCCTATCCATCATAGAAACTAGGCCCCTCTGATGGCTCCCTTTAGACAGTGCTGATAGTATGCCAGAAAAAATTTTAATAGATTTATATAAACTTCCATACTAAATATGGTAGACTAGCAAGGATTTCTTGAATGAAATGGAATTATACTGCCACCTACAGATTCCTCTTATTTCACAGGAATACTACAAAAATGCCTTTACTTCCGGAGATGGCGGAAAAGGTATGTTCAGAAATCACATTCAGTGGTTGCTAATAATTGTTAACTAGAAAGTCTGAAAAAATGATAGCTGTCCTGCAAGTGTCTATCCCATAACAGCTATGGTAGCTAGCGACTGCCTTACTTAAGACTGCTGTTTTGTAAGCTGGAGAGAAGCAGCACTTCCTGTTAAAGGTGATGGTACCGTGATATGTGGTCACCAGAAGTTCATTCCTAAGCTTTCTATATACTTTCGGAGGACTAAGAGCTTTGGAGTCAATGCAGTATTGTAGGATTTGAAGACAGAAATCCCACAAATTAGCCTGTGTTGTCAGTGCATGCATGACATTTTATTTGTAGTTTTTAAGATTATTAATAGTAATAGCCCTAGCCTGAATCCCCAGCCAAGCCATTTTGCCCTGTTTCACAGATTTGCTGGAAGTTAAAGAAGAGAATGCTCAAAGAAGAGCATGAGATTTGCTTGTATGTACTTTGCTTGTATGTTGAAACACTATAATTTGTCCTGTGACAACCATGACAGCTTCTGGGTTAATCTGGAGTGGGCCTGAGCCTTTTTTTATAGCTAGTTTTGGAGCTAAGTGTTTGTAGCAGCTACATCAAAAAGGTCAGTGGTATCTGTTGCTTAGTAGTACAGCAGATGTGGCTGATTTTTGGCACGACTCAGAGTTGTGCAATATGAAGTAAGATTTTTTCCGTGCCTCAAATCCCAATGTTTTCACTTCTGACTTTTTATTGAAAATTGAACGGGTGCATCTCTGTCAGTTGTTTTGGAAATGTGTGATTTGACAATGCGAATTCATTTCAATTCTAAATAAAAACCAATGAAAGCAAAGCCGTTACTTTAGTTCAGAGACTTAATAATGGGAAAGCATAATAATGTATTCTTTAAAAGGCAGTGCAGTGAGGTGTTCTCCTGTTAATTTGATATATGTGAAAGCTGTACCGTGCATGAAAGTAACTACTGGTCAAAATTTAGGATTGTGCTGTGACTCTTCAGGATGATATCTTGCTTAAAGTGCAGTGAGTGAGCAACTGCAAGAAATTGAGACACATTTTATGGGACACTGCATGTTAAGTTGTATACTTATTTGCAGATGGCGTTACATGCTTTTTAAAATTTTCTTTAAGCACATCATGACTTGGGCTATTTTTATGGCTCAAGTTACGTAGCTGCACCAGAYGGCAGCAGGACCCCAGGACTCTCTCGCACTCAGGATGGACTTCTGGTGGTGGAGATGGATCTAAATCTTTGCAGGCAAGTCAGTGACAAATGGAATTTTAAGGTAAGCCTGCTTATAAAGAAACAAAATTACATATGATATTAGAACARACAAGGTTTCATAGTGATCATATAATCTTACAATAGTTAAAAGGCAGCCTTTTTTTTTTTTTCTTTAACAGTCCAAAAGCTTAAATTGTTGAACTAATTTAACAGGATGTTGTGGAGGCCAAAGGCATAAATGGATTCAGAAAAGGAACAGCCAAATTCAGGGAAAGTAGGTCAATGGCTTTTAAATGAAAAACTTAGCCTTTGGTCCTTAAGTGTGGATTGCCAGGAGCTCCGAGGACCACTAGGGGAAGTGTGTGCAGTTYCCTTGTGTGAGGTATGTAGGCATTTGCCACTGAGCTGAGGTGGGTCTTTGATCTGACCTAATATGGTAGTTCTTTATATTCTTATAGGCCTTACTTGTCAGTTTTGGKGAAATTTAGTGAAAACCCAAAACCACAAGAATCTTTAAGCTTCTGAGAACTTTCTGTGTGCAAACTTCTTGCAGTGTTAACTCCCTGAATTTGTGGACATGTTGAAGCCACAGAAAGAATTGTGTACATTCATCTCTGAAGCATCCTAACACACTTTTGAATTAATCTAAATCAGATTAAGATGACTGCAAGCCTCTCCACGTGGCTTTAGCAAACTTATTTATTAYCTTTTTTTTGTGCATTCTGAGATAAAGCTAATTTGGATCATCTGTCCTGAGGGTGTAATTTGATTTAATTTGTCCAGCAGCAGTGCTGGTTCAAGAAATTGCCACCTCAGCACTGCAGTTTGCTGTGGAGTGACAGGATCTTTTTAWTTTTTTTTAAACAAACAAAYCGTGCTCWAGTTTCTTTTTTAATCTGATCAAGTTTATGGCAGGCCCCACAAATACTCTGTTGGAATGACAAAGAGGCAAGCAAAAGGAGAAAAGAGATGGCAACTTCTTAAATAGGCTTTGTTGATGAAGAAAACATCTTGCTTACTTCTGTAGAGACAGGTCTTTCATTCTAGTCCTCAGTACTGCTAGAGACTAAATTTTTTTCCTGTCCGCTCTTAAGATCAGCATGATTTGAATCCTAACAAAGTAGACCAGAACTCCTGGCTAGCAACCATCACAATATATGTAGGTTCTTCAGTGATAATATAGTATTTAAAATAAGTAATCATTTGCAAGGAGTGTTGATTTTTGCACATAATGTTACTGCAAGCAGACATTTATTTTATAGAACTGGTTTATTTGGAACCACCTTGTGCATTACAATATAGTGCAATATATGATGTGTTTTGATTTCAATTTGATGTAAAAATACAAATTTTCTGTGGATATGAAATGCTGAATAAACTTTTTAATTAAAAAAAAGTCATTTCTTAGCTAGAACTGAATTTCTTTGGTAATGCTGCCAATCCATATATAGGGACTAGAGACAAAAAGTAATTTGAGGTCATCTTCTGGACAGAATTGCATTTGTTATTTTACAGATGTGTGTGGTAAGTATATGGTTGTTGACATAATGGAAATAAATTGTGCTGYGAGATTCCCAGTTTTTTTAAGTGAGGCAGGCATTTAGTTTTGTTTTGCCACCAAAATCTGAGGCCCTTATTGCAGAGTAGAGATTTAGTGTGTCAGGAAGCACATGGGGCATTGCTTATAACAGCTTAGTAGGGGTGTCTGAACGAAAGCAATTGTATTGATTAAGAAAAACAAACAATAAAAGCTAAACACTGACCTTTAGCTTATTTTTTGTTGTCTTCAAGTGTGGTGCTTTCAGCAACTTAGTTTTATATTGATGGTGTGGATTGCTATTGTTGGTCTTTTGGCACATAAGGCACAGCTGTGGCTTTTGTTTATATGAGAGGGGATATTTATCTCCTTTTCCTCTCATTTGTGGCCAAGACAGAGGTAGTTCTTGATATGAGGGGAATGAGGACGTAGGAAGTCATTGTTTATCCACCACAGAAAACCCTTGATAGCAAGTAGGAACCTACTTAACCTGCTCTAGTATCTGCAGTTGCATTCGGTGATGCCTGAAAGGGATGTTTGCTAAATTTACAGCAGCAAAATAGTTAAACAAATTGCCCTCATTACACTCTGGCAAGAAGGAAGTAGTTCACCCCTTTCAGAGCCAATGTTGTAGACTGTGTACTTCAGAAGAGGATAGTGCACTATGTAAAGTGCTATATTTCAGCCTCCTAGCTTACTCTATCACCCAAAGCAATGATAATATTTTGTATTATTAATGGATAAAGTAAGAGCAACCCAAATACCATCAATGGCACATATGCAAACTTACTGCTGGCAGCAGGGTTCATCAGTTGTCAAGGACATAATATGAAGACATAATTACAGATACACTCCTTTGCCTTCATTGACATAACTTACTTAAAAGAGAATATTGTTGATGCATAACAAAGTAAGTCCAGCTTTCACATTCAACTTTCAGCTATCCAGGATAACCAAAACAGCCTTAAGTAATTAGTCAGCAGACATGACAGTCAATGAAGGAGAGCTGCAAAGCAGAAAGATGTTAATTTCAAAGTTTTAGAGTGGAAGAGCACTTCTACTCTTTTTTGGGTAGAAGCATAGTTTTAGGCAACACAATGCAAATTCTTCTATAAAAGTATATTAGGTGCTAAGGCACTGGAGGTGTTGCATTTTGAGTGAATTATGATTTTACTGTTTGGGGCAATTAAATAATATGTCATCATAAAAAAATGGTGGATATAAATATTTTCTACTGAAGTACTTTCATAGCTCACTAAAAGAACTGAAGCTTTGATTTTTCTTTTCCAGATGACTGGTAGATATGAAATGTATGCAGACAAGCTCACTGAAGCAGTCCAGCCTTATTTTATACCCAATATAATCAGAGAGTAAGAGAGAGCATCTCATTACAATCAAAGGTTACATAACAAATTAAAAGGTACTGTTGGATGATAGCTTTACGGTGGATCGCAAGTTGTTATTTAATGTTGTCACTTTGATTTCTTGTAACCAACTTCTAGATAACAGGATTCAAAACTSTTAAGTAAAATAATTGCAAAATGGCTTCTTGGGGTTTTTTTTGTCATTTACACTAATGAGTCCAAACTTTTTTTCTGGTAGGAATACATTGATATAAAATGATGATGAAATGTATTCAGTACTGTSATGTAGTTTGGAGATGATGAGTTCAGAGGACACAAATTTTTACATGAGCTTTGCCTTGTGTTTSTGTTTACTTCTGCTTTCCAGTTTTTACCCTCTACCCAAATGCATAATTTAGGGGGAAAGGAGGCATAAATTGTTTTCATCTGTTTTTTAAATTACGAACTATTTGATGCAGTTCTGTTAGAGCTAAATAATGTCCCAGACATGTCCTAGTTGTTTGATGATCTGTGGGTACTGTAAAGCAAGACCACTTTGGTTCTTTCTATTTCCCTTTACACTACGTATTACAACCACAGCTGGACCAATGTCTTTGGGCTCCTTCAAGGTGCAGAAGTACTGCTGCAGACAGATGCTTTTAGTATCTTCAGAAGCTCAGTGCTGTCTTGTGAGGCAAAAATAGAAACACTAGCTAAAGCATAGGCAAGGCTGGTGCAGTTGCATACTTTTCATTGTGAACAGAAAGCCATGGAGATGCTGTTGGGGATCAGGATGGGTAATGAAAACTACCTCCCTGGAGCTGCACTCCAGTAGGATACTCGGTGGTTGCGCAGTACACAAACCAGCTGTTGAATATAGATAATAACAATACATTTGCTATTCTCAGCTACTAGTGTATATTGAAATTTTGTTTTGTATGATTCAGGTGATGCATTAGGTGTTCAGGAAGTGCAGAATAAATACAATTTACAGCCTAGCAMCTGTGAATTTATAGCTGAAATAAATATTTGAACTCTTAATCTTTTTTTTTCCAAATTACAATTTCAGCTGTGCCATTTCCAGTTAAGTACATAACATGTCCTCTAAAGATTTTTCCAACATTTTTCATAATAAGCTAGTTAATAAATGCACTTGCTACAGTATGTTACAGGGTTATCTGTGACTTCAAACCTTTATTGAGAATGGCTTAATTACAAATAAAAATATATTTATGTATAAAATCCCTGCATGTAAAATACCCCTTCCTTTGCTATTGACATCATGAAGGAAACAAAGTGACAAAACATTTTCAGAATGAGTATTTTGAAAGACAATCTTGTAATGGGAAACAAAGTTTCAGAAAGTGCAGATGTTCTGAATGCTTGCGCAGTGAGCTTCTTTTTAATCCGAATTTGTGKCATATAAATACTCGGCCTTTTCACTTGGCTTTTGCTTCTTCCTTGTGTTTTCATCTCTCATAGCTATCTTCCATTTGGCAGCTATAAGAGATCCTGTTGCAATGGYGGAGTTCTCCTTTTGTCTGTATTAGCTTAAACAGCTTTGTTTCTTCATCTTTCAGTTTTGTTGAAGTATTTAAACTCTGGGTACCAAACACTTAACAGTCAATATCGTTAACCTGCCTGTGCACTTCAGAACACTTAGCATGCCCTTAAGTTCATGTTTTATGTATAAGCTCAAGATTCGCATTTGGATAACTGAACCAGTAAGAGGCTAAGTGTCAATTACAAGCCTTTTGTAAGAATTAGTTTTATTTAGCGAACCAAGCCCGCTGTAAAATAAATCCTGTGGCAGTTTAATGGTATTGAATGAACTACCTACCTGAAAATGCACGGGTTAAGGAAGTACTCTATCAACCTGTAGTTGACATACCTGTTAATTAGTAACATAGCTACTACAATCTCTGTAAATCAAACATCATGAATTTGGACTTAGACAAAAAAATTCCCAGATCACTAGCCTTCTAGTGACTTACTTTGGAGCCAGAATCGGAAGGCATCATCTACAATAGGTTTTGTACCTTTTTTCTGGGATTCTGCCAGCAGCACCAATATACTGGTTCTACTGCTCACAAATCRCATCCTAATTTTTACTTACTTTGCAAATGCCAGAATATTCCAGCTTCACCAACGATAAGCAAAATTTGATACACTGAAAACTTCTTGTCACATACTTTTTTGTTTGGAACTTTTTAAAGGCTACTGCATTTTAAATGTCTGTTACCATTTTTTGCCTTTGTATAAAGGAGCACTCTTGATTCTACTAAGCATACTTACTGAACACTTTCCAGATACTTTTCAGTAAGTCAACAACTGATAAAAGAAAATGTTTTCTCTTAGAAAAATTTTTTACCATGCTGAAAGTAGGTTCCTATTTATTATTTCCACCACTAAATAACGTCCTTTTACTGTTATTCCACGCAGTTCCAGAACTTGAACAGTTCTTTTCCTAAAACCATGCCAAAGGTGTGGGATCTCTGTCCTAAGTGCAAAATAAAATTTTGCTAGGTTTACATCAGTATTAATGTTGATTTTTCTACCCACTTCAACATAGGCAGGACTGGAGATCAAGACTTGCAGGAAATTGTGATAGATGAATCTGAAATAGGCAGCTATTTCTTAAACTTTACAGTGCTCCTCAGCAAAGTTAAATTAAACCYGGGTAATACATGAAAGGATTAGGAATGGGCTGCTAACAATTTCACTTGATAATGTCTGAATACAGTAACTCCTACAGCTGTATTTGGATTAAGTTGTATAAGAGCTAGAAAATCTGAGTTCCTTGTAGCAGAGATGTTTGTATTCCCTCTTTTCTTAATTGATTTCAGCTCTTAGGTCACTGAACTAATACCAATAGCAAAATTTGGCTCAAATTATTATTCAGCATTTTAGTTACAATCCAGTATATGCTGTCAGATATTTACAATTTACACACAAAATGTATACTGTGAGTGTGGATGATCATTCTCTATTTGCTTAATAAATTTAAAGTTTATATTTAGAATGGATTCTGCAGAAAGTGGCACATATGGGTGGCATAATGGTCAGAGGTTCTTGCGAAGAGCAATAAAGACGTCTAGGTACAAATAAAATATCTTCACTTAAACTTTTGGGGCAATACAGAGCTCTGAGCAGTCCTCCTAGAGGATTTAGCCAAAAGAGATTGAGTTTGTAGTGCAAGGGAACAATACCAATTCAAAATTGAATGCAGTGACATAAATACTAAATCTGCGTAAGGTGAATTTGGTACAAAGAGTTTCCTCCAGTAAATGTGTTTCATTCCCACAATCCAGACAATAGTGAAGGGCCAGCAAGGCATTTTTTGTTATTTAAAAGTGGTTTAAGGTAATATTTTTTTCCTTCCGTGATACCCTGCTGAACCTCAAATCCTTAGATTTAGGATCAAGATCACCCTTTGATGCTTTGACAGAGAGAGAAATGGGTATTTTCTATATTTTTTTTTTTCCTGGTTTTGTTTACCTAAACCTCTGCCTGTATTACCAAGTGTTAAAGTTCATAAATTTGGTGCTTTTTTTCTCATGTGTTTAATTTGAAAGTAAGCTCAAAGTGAACAGGCTCTGGGCCTGTATGTTAAAACTGCTGTCAAACGTGCACTGTTGAAAATGAGGAAGAAAAAAAAACCAACAGAGACATAAATTGCAAAATCAAATACATAATCAGGAAAAAAAAAAGGTAAAGACAGCATTGCAATATAGTCCTATCAATGTCTATAAAGCCTCCCTTGTTTAAGATCCCACTGCAATTCAGGAGCAAGGTCTCTGCAGGGGGAGTCCTGAGACAAGCAGCCAACTGCCACGCAGGCTGCACAGGAAAGGACCAGAAGTATCAGGTGTGGATGTCAGCTGTCTGCGTAGATGAACAGAATATCTTCATCAGTGCCGTAACTTGTCCTGGCTTCCTCAAAGTTACTGATGCTAGTGCAGCATGTTCCTGTTAAGGAGGAACAAAATGTTACTAAAAATTCAGAAGAATTTGCCTGTGAAGGGCTCTTACACCGGGTCTAGCAGCCTCTACAAAGAAAAGTAACTAGTAGGCAGACTAGACCTATCAGCTTAGGTTACAGCTTTACTCAGGTAGATCTTTTCACTTCAAAGGCAGTGCTCACTGAAGTAATGCTGTAAATAGGTACTAAATTGGCCGTCTGGTTATATTCTGAACAACGGTTCAGCATCTGGCACTAACCCATCTGAAAGCCAAACAAGTTGGCTAGAATGCCTATCTCAATGCCTCAAGTAAATCACAGCACRAAATGCAGCACTGATTTAATTAATGTGGCAAAACCCCTTCTCACAAATTGGTTAGTGATGCTTGAAATACATGTGCACTATGAGGGGAAGTCCAGCTGGGGCTCTGTATTACAGACATGTTAGTAAGGCGGTGGCTGAGATCCACCCAAAAGGAACAGGCTACTCACGGTCAGCATAGGCAGGGTTGTTGTAGTAAATACTCCCTGAGGCTTTGTTGTAGCCACATAACACAATGAAATGGCCCTGGTAGTCAGGATTCCTGCAGAAGCACTTCTGTCCAATGGGGAGGAAGCAGCAGTATTTGACAGGACTTGAGCAAAGATCACACAATAGCAGGACCGCATTCACTAGGACGATGGCTACATGACCTTGGGACAGGTGGTTTTGGATGTCTTGAACAGTTACTGTGCTGCAGAAAAAAAATTAGACATGCTTATTAACAAGCTTAGGAAAGAAAGAGACTGGTATACAATGAAGTGTGTGAATAAGGACAGTACTTATGACATGCAGCTGGCATGGTTATTTTTATATCGCAGGTACAGCTTTTTGCTGTTAAAACCCTGCAAGCTTTGCTACAGAGAAAGCCTGACCAAACCTGTGTCATTCAAGGCCTTTTGATCTCATTGCTGCTACTGAAGAGCAACAGCTCTGGATTCTGCAGTAATAGAAATGTAATCTCAGAATGTATCAGATGCCCCAGAGAAGGGTATTAAAGGAGCTGGCAACTCATTCAGTAACTTGAGAGACTTCTGCTGTGGGAAAATTGTAAGTGAAGTGTTCTCTCCTGCTCTTAGAGAAGCTTATCTCTGAAGCACCAAATCTTTATTGACTGAGTGGTTAAAGATTGTATAATCACTAACGTGCCCAAATTTACCTCTGTCACACAGGAGTATGTTTCTCCCAGTTGCTATTTTGGACTACCTGATGCTCGTGAGGCTTTATTTCTATAGTACCTCCCACAGAGAATGAGTATTAACCAAACATAACCTATAATCTCGTCTGTTAAAAGCTGTCCTTCGCTGAGGCAGACGGTGTCTTCCATATGCATTAGAAACTTATCCCTTGGATACATTCCAGATGTCCGGGCTGTGTGCACTACCTAACTGAATTCATGTGCTTTTTAATCTTCTCCAGTATCGCTTCTCCTCTTTGATGCCCCAGCCTCAGTACTGCACAGGTAAATATGGCCTCTGCCCCTGCCTTGATCAAGGCCATGATCTTAAGATTGCTAAAGCAAGATGGACTGACTGTCCCTTCTGTCCTGTCACTGCTCTAGTTAAACAGATGGTGCCATACAGACCGTGTATGTTAAAAAGGACACTTAATGATTCTGCTAAATGAAAGTTGCATTGCAGCATTCAAATGCTGTTGTGGCTGCCCTGTACCCTCTCTTCTTTTCTTACTCCTAATAATTTACCCCACTTTGACAAGAGATCCAAATCCAGCTTCGCTATAAAAAGGGATGCAACTCAAGTTGAACATGGAGCTTAGTTATTTCCCATGTAGAATATCACTGTTGGTTGTGAAACAGTTCTGCAGTTTTTCCCCTTCTCCTGGGTTTGCAGTTCTTTCACAGAGGTTCCTTATTTCATCCTCCCCTTGGCAAAAGCTTGTATGCTAGCTTTTTCTTTGCCCATCTGACTAGGAACAGAGCTATAATGTTTGCAGAGCTCTGCGTACAATGGGTTGTGTGCCCACGAAGCACTCTCCTTAATTCCAACAATGGCCCATTAGAGTGCTGTAGGCACTCCCTACTGGGTAATCTTAATGGATAATCAAATTGAAAACATAAACAATAGTCAAATCCTGTCAGCATTTTCAAATCACTTATTCTGTGTCGTGACTATTTTTCCTCAAACTTCATTATTAACTCTTGATGTCCACTTTTTGGTTTTTTTGAGACAGATAGAGTAGAAAGACTGTAATTTACAAAAAAGGCTCAGAGCCTGATTTTAGTCTCTTTCTCCAAGAAAAGCATGGGGCCCACAGAATCTCCAAAGAGGAAGAAAAGAAAACAATAAGCTTACCACTTCTCCACCAGCACCTTGCAGGCTTTGGCTTGTGCAAAGAGCTGATTCACTCGATTCTCTTCTGTGTCAAAGTGCTTCCTGTAAAATGACTGTGGAGATAACAGAAGTTACAAACTGGAATGATGTTCCAGTAATCCACCACTTACAATCCCTGCTAGCAAAGGCCTGCATAAGTTGGAGATCTGGCTTGGGATAAGAGATCTCTTCCTTAGTTCACTAGTAACAGGATAAGGATTCCTGCTCTAAATTATAAGTTTAAATTCACTCCTGGTCAGTTATTGTAATTTCCATCCAGTGGCTATTCAGCTGCCTATATGAAAGAAGCCTCTCTGGTTCATAGTGGGCAGGAGCTTGCTTTAAAAAGCCATCGTCACTATAGGCCCTCGTTGGCGCCCTTGTTGGCAATCTTGAAGAGGCTGAGCTCTCAACAGACATGGAGGCCGAGTTCCCCTCTCACCTCTAGAGGTGGTTCTTCCAGGTCAGGGCTGAGGCACGGTGGTGGGGAAAGTGGAAGCTAGCACTGCTGCTGCCCAGGCTGTACCTGTTCTGTAGATAAATAGAGGGCTTCAGTGTCCAAGGCTGTCAAATAGGCTGGAAGCTTTCATGAGCACTACATGAAAACTTTTTTAAAAATTCATATTACAGAATCAAAGATGTAAAATATGTGGGATCGTATCTAGCCTCGCCTTTGGAACTGATTTGTGCCAGTTTTGGCAATAGGCAAACCTTGTTTACAGGAACGGTGGTTAATTGTCAGTAACACAGCAGAGCTTTTATAGCACGACACACAGGGCTTTTAAAACTGTCTGCTGTCTCCCAGCAGATAAGAATACTAACCTGATTTTTGTAGCCCTTGTCCACTCCAAGCGTCTGGGTGCAAAATTTATGCTTAACACCGAAGTGCCGCATTAGGTAGGCCAGGTCAATAGTCCAGATACTCTTTGTTAACTGGAGTTCCTGGATGGCTTTCTGAAATTCATCATTGTCCAAATGATTCAGGTACCTATGGTATTAGGAAAGGCAGGGGAAGGGAAGCCAGATCTTAGGAGAAGCAAAATTCGTGCTGTAGCCCAAGCCTCCACATCACAGGACGTAAAAACCGAAACAATGGGCTTGGCTAAGAAATAACCAAAAAAAACCYAACCCACAAAGGAGCCACAAATTTAAGGGAAGGGAAGGGAGTAGGGAATATTTAACTGGATTTATTGCTGACTTTTTTTTAATTGGAGATGTATGGGTATCTTGACTGTTTTATAGTGCAGTAGGCAAGCTATACTGAGCAAGTATAGAACTCTGTCCTGAAGGGCTTACAGTCTAAATGTACAGGCATATTAAAGTAAACACAGAAGTGTTAAAAGACTAAAACTTGCTTCACGCAATAGATTGATTCAAAAGGAGGAATTGTAAAGGAAGTTGGTAAATATTCAAAGGAAGCTTGTCTTAGGCACAGATGACACAAAAGGCAGTAAAGGGGAGATGAAGTCAGGAGGAAGCTTGGGACAGGTTGCAAAGGGGTGGGGAGAGGCAGTTACAGAGTTCTGGAAGTCAGAAAACAAATGGAAATAAATGGGGAAAAAAAAAGGACTGGACTTGAGGATGCAGGGCAAACAAGGTCAGATCAGCAGGGTRAGAAGATTAATCTTGGAAGCTGAGTTTTGGGCAGACTGGAGTGGCAAAGAGGTAAAGGGAATAAAGAGGCAGAGGTTACAGTAGTCAAGATGGGAAATTACCAGCACACGGACTAACGTCTTGGCAGAAGGGATGGAGAGAAATGAAAATCTTCTGCTTCATATCTACTAAGTGGACATCTAAATAGGTATTTCTCCTGCACCTAAGCTCATGTTCCTCTGTGGAAGGAAAGAGGAGTTCAGCAGGACAGCTACTAATTCAAAAAAAGAAAAACCAAACCAAAAAAAAACCCAAAGGGCAAATATAGTGCATTGTTTTGAAGTTGAAACTACTCCTGGAACAAAAACACTCATCCCACAGATTGGGGGCTCAGCAGGATAGAGGTAGTATATACTCATAAACTGGGATACACCTATCCATCACTTGAAAACACAGGAAGGAATTAGGTGAATTGCTGTGCTAAGTATCAGTTCTGAATTATAACAATAGGAAAGAGAGATAACTTTTTATAAGCCAACCTGCAAAGTTCTTAGAGCTGATCAGGTATTTCACATCTGTCAAAACAGTCAATTATTCAAAAGGGTCTTAAGTTCATCTTCATTTATATTTTCCCTTGCTCCTGCTGGAGGGCTGTGGCAGGCCCAAGCAGCAGTAATTCTCTAAGGGTACCTGAGAAGGGTATGTGATCTTGCAAGACTAAGTTAAACTCACAGCTGCTTCAACACACCTCTTCTCCCTGGATGTTGCTTCCCGCTACCCCTCTCCCAWGGGATGGGATTTCCCACCCATTCAAACCAGAACAGTCACTTACTGAAGCACCATCCTGGAGCAGGCTAGCCCACAGTCCCAGTGGTACAACTGCTGAATGACTGGCACTTTCAGCTGGATGCAGTCAACTGTAGTGAAAACACCCCATTGTGAGTAAAACACGAAAGATATCAACYCATACAGGAATGTTTTTCCATACCTCAGCGTTGTCAACAAGTCAGCTTGTCCTCAGCACTATAGTGGCAGAAACTTAGAAACATTTTTTTTACTTTATCTGATTGGCAGGTATTTTTTGTTTCTTAGGGGAATGTAGGTTTGGTATTTCTGTACAGTTAAGCATTTGGTTTAATCTCGTACTCCTTTAGTGTTCCATACCTGGATCACTCTGCTGTACGGTCCACCCCCTTTTCCTTGGAAGTTTCATTTTATTCCTTTTGGTAGGGTGACACACCTGCCAGCCCCTAACTATGAAGCTGTATCCCTTCCTAAATAATAGTAGGTAAGGCACAAGTATTCATCCTTTCTCTTGTGTATTTCTGTGCCACAAAAGGAGTTAAAACCAAACTGAGAAAATGGACACAACYAAGCTCTCCAGGCATTGATCTCTTACAAGCCCCACAGATTTGAGCCTTTTCTACAAATGTCTTTTTTCTCAGGAACTGTCAGTAATTTTAGGTTAACAAAGCTCACGAATGGCACCAGCTGGCCTTTTGTATTAACTGCCTCAATAACTCAAGAAAGGGAGAGGAAAAAAGAACAATCTCTATCARAAAGTCCCAGAATACAAGTAGCTCCATCACTCTGCCTCAGTTTTTATTTTTTATAGGGTTGGCAATGTGGTGGTTTCAGTTTCAGAAACACCCTTACCACTCCAAGGACTTGAAGAGTGCCTGTTACTGCRACTTCAACATTGATCAAAGTGCGTTAATCATAAAGAGCTTTTCTCAATAACCTTACCTTGGATCTAGAAAAGACCTTTGAAAAGTTTTGTTAACACAAGGTCAACTACATTTTAAGATGGGAATATAAATGCATTTGACATCATGTGGACTAGTCTAGTTTTGATGTAGTTTTATTTATAAAACTTTTTARATAATGTTGTTTGTAATCTTGTATAATTTTTAACAAAGCTATAGCCTACTRTAGGACAAGCAAATACAGATATTCTGGACTCTCCAAATACTTTTTCATAGTTGTGCCACTGTTTAATCATGACTTTAAAGACTGGCATACCCATTGGTATATTCAGTCTTTTTAATTAATCTAGATTAAGGTGCTCTTAAGTATCCTAAAGGAAAAAAGGAAACCCAATTCCCAGATTCTCCTCAAACCAGGATCTGTAAGTATTTTGTTGTCATTTTTTCTTGGCATGTTATGACTCTGTCCCCTTTTAGTTAATACCCAGGGCCCCTGTCAAGTCCCAAGACTAATTGAAGAGGTACGTGTTTTCCATGTTTAGACTTCAAAGCATAATAACTTGGTAATAWTTTTCTTGGATGCTCAGCTTCCAGTCACCCTGTTTCCCAACACACCCAGACTTCTTCAGCAATGACCGTCAGCTGTCCTGAGGTAAGATACAAGCCAGTATGTGCTGGGGCTGTAAGTAACACTGAAAACACCTCTCCGGTTTGCCAGCTCCTCGGCGCAGCGAACCTACAGACGGAGCCAGTAATTCCACATTGCAGCTGCTGGCGGAACCTGCAGCTTCGCGCCCCTGGGAGGGCGGAGGAGGCCGCCGGGGCCTCCGAAGGGGATGGCAAGAGCCGCCCGCTCCCCGCCGCCGGCAGGGCCGTACCCAGCGCTCCCTTCCCCGGCCCGAGTTCCGCCAGGGCCGACCCCGCCGCGGAGACCCCGCAGGCCGGCCCCCACCCCGCCGTCGGGGCGCCCCGAGGAGGGCTCCGCCCGGCACCCAGGCGCTTCCCGGCGGGCGAGCGGCGGCCGCCCGCAGCAGGAGGGCTACGGGAGGCGGCCGGGGCCGGCCTCGCTGCCGCGGCGGGGCGCACTGACCTGGCGGCGGCTCCCCAGCCTCCCGGGGGCTCTTCATGGCGGCGGGGCCTGCCGCCCGCTCACTGCCGGCCCCGCAGAGCCGG
>JASVER010000064.1:5303350-5420863 GCA_030449065.1 Oceanodroma leucorhoa
CGCCCTGCAGCCCCCGACCCCCCCGTCCCGTCCCGGCTCCTCCCGGCCCCGGGGGCGGGGGCGGAGGCGGGGGCTGCGGGGGGCCGGGCCCCGAGGCGTCTGCCCCGCGCCGTGGCCGCGGTGTGGGCGGGGGCGGTCGGGTGTGTGGGTGGGCAGGGGCATGACACTGCCGGGCGCGGGACCGAGGGCCGGGGCGCGACCTGAGGCGGGCGGGAAAGCGCGGGGCGCGCCGGCAGCCAGCCCTGCCCCGGGGGCGGGGCACCGCCGGCGGGACGGGGCTGCGGCGGAACCGTGGTGCCAAGGCAAGGCGGCCCGGCGGCCCCGGGCGCCCTGGCGGGAAGGGAAGGAAGGGAAGGGGCCCAGCTGCTCCCGCCGCCGCCTTCCGGTTCCGGCGCGCGGTGCACGGCGGGAAGCTGGAGGAGGCCATTAGGGGGTGAGCGCGGGCCCGGCCTGAGGCGGTTGGTGGGCGGTGAGTGGCGGCGGGGCCGGCCCCGAGCGGGGTTCCCGGCCCTCCTGGGTGTCCCCAAGAGCGGTAGGGCCCTCCTCGCCCTCCGGGTGCTCTGGGGGAGCATCCGAGCCGCGCCGCATCCCTTGGGGCCTGTGGGCTCGTTCGGGCGCCCGGCCCTGAGGGGGCGAAGCCGCGGTGAGGCGGCCGTCCGCCTGCGCAGGCCTCGGGAGCTCCGCGCGGCCTCTCGGGGGTGGGCCTCGCCGCCGGGCTCGGGCCCCCCTCTGCCTCTGGGGCAGGGCTGAGGCTGGGGGCCTTCAGGTGAGGGGGGGTCGCGCTGGGCTGCAGTGTGTGCGTGTGGCGTGGGCTGGCCTCGCTCGTGGTAGAGCCTGTCAGGCGGTGAGGTCTGCGAGCGCGGCTGTGCTACCCACTCGTAGGTGGTCAGGCTGGCTGTACCGTGATGGGATGCACCTCGGGCGGTTTCCATTTGAGGTGCGTTTGGCTATACAAGTGGTCCGTTATCTGGTATTTACAAGTGAATTTCCTAGGTCAGAAGAGATTTCGAAAAGACGTAGTGATCTTTCAAGTGTTTTCTTCCCATGGGCATCTTTCTAGAGAAGTTTTATTAATGCATTGTCAAAGCATATGGTGTGTTTGGGCAAGGGAGAAAATCAGAGCTTTACACTGGGGAAAGATCATAGTTTGTGTAGGTAAAACCTAGCCTGCAACTTTATTTGTAATTACGTCCTTTGGGKTTTTTTTCTTGTTTCAGGTGTAGAGCCACAGGACTGCAAACATGTCAATTGGAGTGCCAATTAAAGTCCTGCATGAGGCTGAAGGCCACATTGTAACATGTGAGACCAATACAGGAGAAGTTTACCGAGGCAAACTCATTGAAGCTGAAGACAACATGAATTGTCAGGTATACCTGCTTCAGAAGGACAGAGGGAAGGCTACCTGGTCTGTGCCTGGAAGGGCTGATAGCTAGCTTATTGGCAGCTTGATTGAAAGACCATTGCTTTTAGGCTTAGGATAAAGAAAGCCGTACTGCTGCATGTACATTTTCTTACCATAGTGAAATGGATTCAGGATTATTAAGCGCTCCAAAGAGGCCAGAGCTTATTCTTTACGGTTTTAGAGTCCGATTGGGCATTCCTGTCAATAATACCAGGGTTCTTGAGGTTCTGTGAACAATGCTTTTGCTGGAGTTCTTTATTTAAAGCCACTGAGTATAAGAATAAACAAACCTTGATTTAAGAAATTGAAGCTTTTTTTTAATGCATGTTACTTTAGTCATCCTAAGAGGCCTTAATTTTGATTGACTTTAGGCAATTCATTGTTGAAATCTAAATGCTTCCTTAATAGGGCTATAACAGCTTTATTAAAACTGATTCAATATGAGAAAACAAAACTAACAAAGCTGATAAAACTAAATCGCRAACTGGGGAGAAAGCAAAAGTCCTGGGCCTGCTTGAATAGTAGCAGGCTTAAGAGTATGTTTAAATGGTCCTGAATGCCTTGTGTCACAACTCCAGTTGAGAAAGCAGTATGGTTGGAAAGTGTTTGGCTTTGGTACTTGAATCCTGGCTGTGTATTCTGCAGCCAAGAAAAATAGGAATACAGAACTGTGTTAGAGGCCTCTATGAGCACTGACTGGTCTTTACTTTCCAGATGTCCAACATAACAGTGACATACAGAGACGGACGAGTGGCGCAGCTYGAACAGGTGTACATCAGAGGTAGCAAGATACGGTTTCTCATTTTACCAGATATGTTGAAGAACGCTCCTATGCTAAAGAGCATGAAGAACAAAAACCAGGGTTCTGGAGCTGGGCGAGGAAAAGCAGCTATTCTCAAAGCTCAAGGTGTGTACAATTTGTTTATGGTGCTCCCCCCCCTCCCTCCCCCCCCCAATTTTGCTGTAGAAGGACTGGAAAACTGTCATCTCTATCACTAAGGAAATGCAAGTTGTAAGAAACTGAAGATTGCTGGTTCATAMCTTGCTTTTCTGTATATTTCATCTTACGGTRGGAGTCAAACTGCCCAATTACCTGAATGTGTAATATTCATGCTACAATAATTTAGATATAGTGAGTAGTCTTGTTAAACGGAGGCTTTATATAAAACTTCATCTTCTATTTTCTAGTGATTGTGGCTACTAGCTGTTTTGAATACTTAGGGAAGGATTCAGGTGTTCCTGTTAAGCTTTTGTAGAAAAACAAATTCAGACATGAAGATGGTACTTAAGCTACTGGGAAGCTGTAATTATTAGCTATTTTGTAGTTCACTCTCATTTGTACCTTTCTCAGGGGAACAACGTAGCTATAACAAGATTGAGTAATAACTATGGGCCGCAAAGTCCTTGATTAACTTTAGCAAATGCAGTAAGGTTATGTGGGGGAGTAACATCTGCTGAAACATACTGAGTTCTGTTGCAAAACCTTGGGAGACTGTGGGGTTTCAAATCTCTTGGACTGTACAAATTTGTGTGTCAGCTTAGAAGGAACACAAAGTGTATGAATATTCACTGCATCTGTTCTAAGTAGCAAGACCATGTAACCATTAGTTCTGGTTCTTCTCACAGAAAACTTTTTGCTGTCATACCACTTTCTGAACTTCATAGGATAGCCTCATTTCCTTGCTTCTAAGCAGGAGTGTTGTTTATGTTTTGCTTGTCAGTTGTTGAGATAAATATGCAGTTATGTCAAACTCATGTCATCCCTGATGTTTTCTYTCTTCAGTGGCTGCAAGAGGAAGAGGCCGTGGTATGGGCCGTGGCAACATCTTCCAGAAGCGAAGATAATTTTGGTCTTGACCGACATGCTTATTTTTATTAGGGGGGTATTAACCTGACTACATGTGCATTGGTATCAGTTTTGTTTAATAAATGTTTCTTACAAAAACTTGTGTGCTCTTACATGACAGGACTCCTCTTGGGCAAATACATTTTAGATTGATTTCAAACTTAAAATAGCTTTGTCTGGAAGATAGTGGACTTTGTATCTAGATTTGACTACTTTGTGTGATGCATTGACTTTTAAAGATCATCATGTTCCCTTTTTCTTGTTCAGTCCTGTTGTCGTTCATTCTCTAAAGAATTAGAAGGCATTCTTGATGAAGAATTTTTAAATAGTACGTTATAAAGTCATATTAGCAGCTGCATTTATGGAAAATACAGCGAAACAGAGGCAGCTTCCTGAGAAGCAAAGCACTGTGTTCTTTTGCTTTATATGGACCTACAATAGATAGAGGTCCATCTTCTGATCTGTACATTGAGCTTGTATTCTTGCATTTCTTATTTTCTCTTTGGATGCAGGGAGAATTTTTCATTAGGAACACACAACTTTGATAGCCTGAGTCTATATTTGCAGTGAAAAATTCTATTCTAACTCTTAGTAGCTTTTCCCTCTGCCTGGGAAAAGATGATAGAATATAAAATAGGCATTTTCAAGGATAAGTTTGAAATGTTTTGTAAATTTGAAAGGTAGTGCAGGTGTGTGGAGAAAGTGTTATAAATGGTTATCCATTAAATATGATTCAATACAAATGCTAATCTTYTGAACAAAACTTAGCTTCTGGTCTTAACATCTATACACAGTCATATAAATCATCAGCTGATCTGCAGGAAGCCAAATGTAGCTGTAACTTCAGTTTATTTTGCTAAAAGTATAGTGTGGTTGTTCTTACTGACTTAAATGGTTGAAATATTTAAACATAACACTTCTGTACCTAATCACATACTTGCATACAATCAGTTATCGGTCTGTACATGTACGAAATAGCTAGTCTTGCTTTTCTACTCTGATGCTGTGAAGACTCTCCCTTATATGCAGACATGAAAGTTGAACTAATGTATTAATTTGTTGAATTGTCTGTAAATAAAGCTGTWTTTGGTCTCACATCACTAGAAATACCCTGCTATATGTTCTTCTGGGTAGTAATGATCCTAAATATTTGCATTAGAAACCTTAAAATGTGTTTAAGATATGCTTGAGCTTAACTATAAAAACACTGTAGTGCCATCTTATGCCTAGRCTGAGGAACTTGTCCAAAAGACAAGACAGTTTTCACAAAGCCCTGCTTCAAGACATGGCATGTGAATCACGTTCATATAGCAGTAATGCTTTCCTGAAGACAGTATTTTCAACGTAAAATGAGCAATTTGGGGCTTTAGTAATGATATTAAACACTTCCTTGTAGAAATGTGTCATTCTTCAAATTGACAGTCACTCAGAAGAGAATCGTGACTGATACCAGCTGATCAGGTCATCTGCCTCTGAGAGTGTATCTGCGTAAGATACAGGCAAGTAAAACCGCTGGTCTGTATGCAAACTACAACCTTTCTAATCACTACTAGTGACAGCTGTTTGTACTGTTTGGAATTCTTTAATAATCAGTTTGGTTCTAGCTCTTACTGTAGGAGAGAAGACATACTTTCACAGAATTTCCTCACCATGCTGAAGTAAAGGCTTCTGAATTCCACAAGCCTGTTTTGAGAAAGACCATCGTAAAACAACATGAAGCTGAAGTCCATTTTGAGTCTATACTAGATGCCTGCTGAGACTGACATTTTTTTAACATGCAAAGGAGAAAAGAATTCCATCCTGTTGCTGTACCATGAGYTTCATGGTAAGAATTGAGCTGTCTGCTTGTAGTATCCCATGCTAATGCCTGGGATCTTGAAATGGGTTGGTAGGTAGGAGTAGATATTTCTGTTGACATCCACTGTCTTTGCTTGTTGCTGTATGGTGGTATACAAGATGTCTGCTTCCCTAGGAGGTAGTATTATGGCTATTTGAAATAGATGTCTTGTATTTGCAGTCAATTAACTGGGTTTTATTGCTTTTAATACATCAGGCTTGTGATTGCATGGCTAATCRAGTTGGAATTTTTGTACAGTGGAGTTACACTGCTGTAAACAGGCAGAACAGGAATGGCACGATACATGATTACTTTCTATATAACTTGAGTAATCTGCTGSAAGATTTTATAGGATGCTGCTTCAGCAGCTAGAACTGCTTTGTCTTCCAAAGCAAACACCTAGTAGAAACCTGAGATTGATTAGTGCAACAATTAATTGTCATGAATATAAACTAGTATAGGATGGAGTGTGTGTGTGTTGAAGGATGGCAAGCTGTTCTGCTTAAAGGGTGTCATCCTGGCCGTGGCTAATGCACAGTGAGTGACAAAGGAAGTTACCGTTACCTTGTTTAGTAACAGGAGAGACGAGGCATACTCACAGTTTGAGCAAAGGGAAATCGCTTTGCCAGAACTCCTTTGGGTCTGGCTTCTGTTGGGTCTCCCTGTAACCTCTCGAGGAAACTAACGGTGAGGATTGCCACATCTTCTTTTTGCCAGGACTATCCGGTACTTCCCAGCCCTCAAAGCTCTGCTTCCTTTTTCTGTAAAGCCTCCAAAAAGAACTATTAATATGTGGAAAAGGAAGTAAGCCACACATGGGGGACTTGACCAAAAGTATTTTTTGGAAGAGATTCAACATTTTGGCAAGGCTGCGAATCTGGCCCACTGGCTTTGTGTCTCACTGTTCCTTCTGACTGTTAAATAGCATGTAACCTTTTCTGACGGTTAGATGCTAGCTTCTTTTGCAGAGGGCGGGAAGAAATGGCACCACATTTTGGCCACGGACAGCTACTGGAATGGCAAAGGCTTTGAAACACCAAGGGGAACCCTAAAGAGTATAATGGTTAAATGCTATTTAAGCAAATTAAAGCTGCCTGGCAGTAGCAGGTTTGTTGGGGATGGTTTCCACTAATGATGATTGGCTTACCTTTCTATTGGTTTTTAAAGTTCCTGTTCCTCCTTCCTGCGCAATGCCAAGCTTCTRTTCTCTCCACTGAGATCTCCTCTGTTCCCTGAAACAGTTGATGTGACATTCAGCAGCACTGAGGGCGGGGGAAAAACCATGAATTTCAAAAAGAAACAATAACCCTCTTCAGTAGGTTTGACTGGTAGAACAAACTCTGCAATGTATCTGCTTTAAGAATTTTCTACCCCTTCTGATGTTTCTCACCCTCAATATTTGTGACTGTCCACTGAGCACACAGCAATAAAACTTTTTTTTAAATTTTTTTTCCAACCAATGTTGCCTTAGCTTTTAAGCTTTATTTAAAACATGTAACATCTCTAATCCACATCAGCTTTGAAGAAGATACTGGATTTTGCATAAACGAAAAGCTTTTCACTATGAATTCAGGTTGAGGTTGAGTCTAGGATGAACTGTCTACCCTCTTCAGAAAGATATTGTGAATTAGTGTTGAAAAGTTTGAAGTTTCACATTGGTAGGAATTTAAGCTCCAGCCAAGACAAACATCACTTCGCAATTTCTGACTAGACTAAATGATATGCTAGTTTGTTACAGCCTGCTTTGAAGATTCTACGTGTGATGTGTGTATTATCCTTACTTACAGTGTGATAAATCAAAATTTCCTTCTCACAAGTGATGTCTCATCCACTAGATGGCCCTGTCGGTAAGAGAGTGAAATACAAGAAACCGGAACCCTCTGGGAGGAAAAAATGCAAGAAATGTGACTCCTATAAAATCCATAAACTCAGTGCTATTACAAACTCCAGCATGAAAATACTCAGCTGATTTTCTTTCCTCTTCCAGCACTCCTCCCACAGTGCCGGCTTCATACACAGGTTATTCCAGCTGTTGCTCGRTGCTGTGTGTTTCCCTGGTACTTGGCTAATTGGGCATGTGCATTTAGGTAGGTTGTGCAGATTCCTCGAGTTCAGCAACTTAAGCTATCTGTTTCTCTGGGAGGGAGGATACTATGGATCCATGCAGCTGTCTGTTTTTAACATCTGCCTTTATTTGTCACCTTTTTTTGGTCACAGATTGTAGCATTTCTTTTCATTCTTTGCCATTGCTTTGTGTGTGGGCTTGTAAACCTCTTCCTGTTCAGTGGGTCCGGGGCTCACCATAGCTTCCTGCTTTTGACAGAGAGACAAGCTACTGGCCTGAAGCTTTGACATGAATTTGCCCCTTTGATATCATTAGTGTAGATGCCTTTGAAGTATTCACGTGGGACAGAGAAGACACACTGCAGCCATGCAAAATGATGTGTGGAGAAGTGGAGGTAAAAATTCACCCAGTCGTCTTGAGTCAAAACCGAGGTTGTACTCTGGTACAAAAACAGAGAGGGGACCCTGATAACAGCAGAGAAGCGTTAAATGATTGAAGAAGGTATCACTTGAAAAAATTGCTTTGCACAGAACTATAGGACTTTTCCTCACTGACCAGGTGCTTTCATCCCATACATGTGCAGTTCTGCTCTCCAGGTGTGTCTAATTTATATTTGATCCTAAAGCTGTACTTCATTTTCCAAGGGCACTCTGCAAAATATCAGTCTGCGAGGTRTTGTGCTATGATTGAGAGAGGCTGGGACAGGACACTGTGTAGATGAGGTAAGTGGCAAGCTATGGTGTCTCTTCTCTGTAATTATATGCCACATTGTAAAAGTCCTGTTCTCCAGGGTAACAGAACCTGGTTTATACCAACTCTTAAAACTGGGAGAGGCAGCAGCCTCTTAATCTCTGCCAGTGAAAGGCAGAAGTAACGGGATGTGGCCCCTAGATCTCCCATGCCCTCCAGAAAACCTCTTCTAGAAGGGCAGAATGGAGTGGAAAATGTGAATTTCTGGTGCTGGTGGTCAGGATAACTGTCCAGTCTGTATTTCTTTGCTACTTAAGCCTCACAGTGAGCTTTCATTTAAAGTAGAGATGTCCTATTTCCTCTTGCCAGTAAAATGTGAGCAAGGATGGAAGGCTGACATCCCAGTGGAATAATGATTTGGTAAGGTGGCAAAGGGTGGAATTCTGAGGTCTACAAGAAAGTGTCAATGTTTTGGTTGCTTATTTCTCAGCCACGGGTCAAAATGGAGGGAGAGTGCACCCAGGGTTCTTTGATGTTTCCATCCTGACAGAGGCAAAAATTTAAATCTGGACTTGCACCTTCTTGCAGCTAAGCTGATTTCAGACAATCAGACCTGGCCCTCCTCCTCTCACACTAGATAAAGCTAACTTTATGGRACCCTCCTGCCTTCAGTGTTTCTTTGGGAGAAAATATGGATACACCACGTTTAAAGTATGGTCCAGAATAGCCTTGAAACAAATGCTAATATGGGCAGTGTGCTGCAGATTACTTTGCAAGTAAGATGATACTGTTCTGCACCTCCTCATCCGCTCAGGGACACATCATGCCTGCGGGCAGAAGAGCTACCATATGGCTACAGCATGCTGGAGCCTGAAGTAGCCAAAGCAGTGCGTGTCTGCAAGGACTTTCCCAGATCGAGTTGCATTTTAACTGCTTCAGGTGTCCTGCTGTTGCCTGGTCCTGTAATAATAGTTGTTGATGGTGTCAAGATTACTTTGGAGGTAATGCATAAGGAAGCGCCACCCTCCTCTGCTCATGCTAACTGTTGCTCAAAGACTAGGCTGTGGGAATTTTAAGTCAGTGTGGAGCCTGACATTAGTGTGCAGTATGACCAATAGGTTTGGGGTGTTTTTACTCCACCTAATTCAGACATTTAATGATAAAAGTATTTTGGGTTTGTGCRTGAGTTGGTTGTTCCTAGTAGACAGGCTATTATTGCTGGCACAGGACCAGTCATTGCATAAGTAAGTATTGTGCAGCCCTCTGCTGCTCAGCAGAGACTATCGGAGTCTATGAAAAGTGGAGATTTTCCAGCGTCATTAATTCAGGGGAGAATGTTGAAGCGCTGGCAAAGAAACAGATTGTATCCAGAAGATGTGTAGTTATGYTGGGAGAAATGAAAAGAATGGCAGAAAAACACTATTACTGTTCTTTTGTTTAGTGAACCGCTTGCAGCGAACATTTAATTTGTTCTTCATTTTCCCCTGCCTGGGGACTTAGAAGCTGTTGTCTGGCTGGGGGTTTGACCTATTTCCAGCTCAGTGGGGAGATGCTAGTAAATCTACTCCAGAGCAAACCACTGCTTGTTGTGAGGCAAAACTCCCCATATTTTGTCCCACAATGCCTAAAACGTTAACAGGGAGTGGGACAGAGCACTCAGCAGGAATATCAACAGCACTGGGCTGGTGATGCAAAGGGAAGGCAATGGGAATACCTGGATTTGCAGGGAGATGGTGTGTTATATGGAACTGTCCCTTTAGCTTGTTCATGGCTCCATGTTGTAAAGTGCCTGACCGCTGCTTTCATGTACTTTTCTTTACAAAACTGTTATAGGGTATAAAGACATTGTCACCTCGCGTTTCACAAAGGGAGATGGAGACCAAGCCACGAAGAGGTTCAGACCGGGATTTGAAGACAGATTTGGGCCCACAACTTCTGCTGAAACCAATGAGCGAGGCACCTAAGTACTTTTCAATACTTTCCTTAAGTGACTGGCGTAACAGTGTCCCCGGAGCTCAGGGACAAAGTCTCCAGAGGCCCAGCGAGTGCTCTAACTGCTGGATCATCCCAGAAGTGATGGTCGCTGAGCATTACCTTCTGCCTCAGCCTCCTGTTGAACAGTAAGCCACTACATGGTGACTTATTGGAGTGGATACTTCTTAGGATATTCAGGCTGCTTTGCTGAAGTCCCTCAGTGGCATCTGGAAAAGTGCAGTTTTGTTGTTTCTGTTACAGCTGTTTTGCACCCTCCTTTCTGATTGCTCTGCTCTGCCGCAACAAACATCAATCCTCCTTGTTAGGCAATTCCAGTAAGGTCTGCTGAATCTGTGCTATCTTGATTTATTTTAATCCTCCTTCCTTAATTCATCCCTTAATTTCATCCTTAAAGGACACGGACTGATGTTCCCTTCTGGAGAATAAGAGAATGTTACCTGTAAGTTTGTAACAGCTGCAGGTGCGATCCTGCTGGGGATTCCTGTGCTTCTGGCAAACATGTTTACTCACTATAGGTAAAAGTGAAAAATGCCTTTATGGAGAAGTGCTTTCAGGGAAACACAAGAGACTGTGAATYTGGAGAAGAGGTTACAGCCTCTGCCTCTGTTCTGGAGGTTTATAGATAAGTCGCTTGACAAGATAGTCGTACTGCTTTCCTTGCAAGGATATGGGAAAGATAAATCACTGGTCAAATGATCTTGGTTACTGTGGTAAGAACACCTTGCAAATCACTTGGCCCAGGTGCAACCAAAGATGATGATTAGAGGATTAGGCTTATTTCTACTCTGCCTTTCAGGAGGCTTGGTTCTGTTTTCAGGGTAGAAGCCTCTCCACCCCACTTGGCAGAAGAGAACAGACCTCTGCAACACAAATGAGCATTGGCTGTGTATTCCAATTTTGAATGTGCTGAGTGCAATTTACGTCTATAAATAACAAAGAAGATATTTGTTGTCTAAAAGTAGGAGCTGTCAAGGTTGTTGTGTTTGGGCTTTTTGGGGAGAGGGGGTGAGTTTTTTGGGAAGTTGGCAGTATTCAGCCCACATTACAGACACAAGTCAGGCCACAACTGTTATGAGCCCACAGCCTCGAAGAGGTTTTGGAGTACTGCAGCTGATGGCCCTCAGCAGACATGCTGTGAAGCTGAGAATGTGATAATGCATAGACCTGTGTGGTGGTATTTTAGATTGCTTATTGATATCTTTACAGTCTTGTAAAATCTCAAGTAAACTGCAGGGTGAATAGATTTTTTTTTTTTTTCCCTGACACAATATCCAGTTGAGAAACAGAACTGAAGTATGGGGATTTTAACTCTTCCATAACAAAAAATGTGTTGCTGTTTGTTGCTTCACAATTGAATGACCTCCTTTCTGCATAAATCTCACATCTCTGGAACAGCTCCACAGCAAGCCTTTTTTTGCAAGGCTCAGTCGTTACCCAATATCATTCCTCTTTGAAGAATATTAAAGTGCACATCAGAGGCATCTTCAGAACCAGACAGGAGTGTGTCATTTTGCCTGCAGTCTTGTTCACCTCTTGCTTTTGAGGGCAGTTTGGATACAGCAGCAGGGAGTGCTGTGGTTTGGGAAAAGGAGGAGTGAATGCACATAGAGGAAATGTTGCTTCTTCCTTTTCTCTGGGTATTTGTTAAGATGTGTTGTCTTTGTTTTGTCTTTTCACTACAACCTTTTTTTTCCCGTTAATGAGCCAAATTTGACATAGAGAAAGTGGATGAAGCTCTAGGGAACTCATTAGAGGGTTTTCATATCAGCATTTGACTCCAAATACATGAAGTCTAATCCTAAACCTTGGCAGAGATGTAGACCATGGGACGTGCTGAAGCCTCTGGCTAGAGACTGTTGGGAGGGTCCMCGTAGCAGCCCTCACTTTACCACTGCAGCCCTGTTTGAGCCTTGCTTTTAGTGTGTGTTTCACCTCTCTCTTTTTGGAACATGATCCTATCCTCAGGCTGAAACTAATGCTATGGGACACACCGATCCCCCAGTCTAAGGGTTACACCGGGGATAATTCTAGCAGCAGCCCCAGCTTTRTTTTGACATTCTGATCCCCAAACCTAGCTTATATCTTGGCTGTCTCCCTCTGAACCCCAACCCCGTGATGGCTCCAGTTGTTTTACCTAGCGGGGGGTCTCCCCGGACAGGCAGGGGAGGGCACCCACCCAGCCACTCTCTCGCTCCCCCCTCCTCAACAGGGCAGGGAAAGAAAATAAGATGGAAATGCTGGTGAGTCAAGATAAAGWCAGGGAGGTCACTTACCAGTTACTGTCACGGACAAAACAGACTTGACTTGGGGAGAATTAATTTATTGCCAGTTAAAATAGGTTTGGATAAATTTAAAAAAACATTAAAAAAGACAAATTAAAACRACACCTTYCCACCCCCACCTTCTTCCCAGGCTCAGTTTCATTCCTTCATCCCCGACTCCTCTCCCTCCCCTCCCCAGTGCTGCAGGGGGATGAGGAGTGGTGGGGGTTGTGGTCAGGCCAGAACACCTTCTCTCTGCCRTTCCTTCCTCCTCCTCTCCCCCTGCTCCAGCGTGGGGCCTTCCCACGGGCCGCTGTTCCTTCAGGGCTCTCCCCCTGCTCCACTGTGGTCATCCCATGGGCTGCAGGGSATTCTGCCCTGGTGCCTGGAGCACCTCTTCCTCCTCTTCCTCCTCCTCCTCCGGCCTTGGCATCGCAGGGCTGTTTCTCACACTTTTTCCCCTCACCCCTCACTGCCGTGTGGCGTTTTGCCCTTTCTTAAATCCGCTTTCCCAGAGGCGCCACCAGCTTCAGAGCTGGGCTCAGCTGTGCCSGGCKGTGGGGCYGTGGCGGAACCGGCTGGAACCGGCTGTGGCCAGCTGGGGCAGCCCCGCCCGGCTCCTCACAGCAGCCCCTGCAGCCCCACCGCCAGCCCCTGGGCASGGCACCCGGTGCGGGGCGGGCTGGGCACTCCTCAGAAGGGTGTGCTGGTGGGTGCACCCCGCTGTCCCTGCCTGCGGGAGACGAGGGACCGCCCGGCTCCAGAGCACCTGTCCCAGGATGGCAAAATGTCTTCCCTCCTAAGCTGAGGTTAGTGGTTAGGGAGTGYGTTTTTCTGGCTTGGCTTAATTCCCGCTTAGTGGGGGACAGCAGGAACGGCAGGTGGGAGCCAGGCATTGCCTTCCTTCCTCCTGCTTTAGAGAGGGTCCTTCTGCATGTTACCGCAAGGGAGTCTCTATTATGGTCTTCTGAAAACAGCCAAAATCTGGAAAGTCAGTGAGGGCCGCCAATTTAGAGGCAACTCAGTGAGCTAATAATATTGCTAAGGGACAGAAATAGCACAGGCATTAGCAATGCAAAAACTGAGGTGATGCTGCCGCCTTTTCTGGTCCTGACCTTTCAGTTCAGAAGGTGACAAAATGGCCGGTCACTCCTGTTGTCCTCRTGCTGTTAGCAGTGGGGAGGCAGGAGGCTCGGGGGCTGCCAGTGGCAGGCTTGCACAGGCACAGGGCAGTCCTCTCTAAAATACCCGTAGTCATACTGGAGCTGAGGGCTGAGACCCAGGTGAGTGGACCTTAGAGCCAGAGACCCTCTGAGCTGTTGCCTCTGAGTATCTGGTTGCATGTCAAAGCTGTTCCTTTGGTGTCCTCCATTTCGCTCTCTTTCAGTTGCAGTTTCTGAAAAACTAAAACCCCAAAAAACTGTAAAATGAGCAGTTTGGTTCTGACTTACTCAGTTATTCAGTTGCAGCAGAGTTCAGACAAAGGTGCACACGTCAAACTGTTGGCTCTGCAAACCAAAAGATTTCAGGGGATCAAGAGCAAAGCTCCACTCAGAAGTCTGACATGGAGACCCAAAGGCAGCTGCTGCTGCTACTCTGGGAAAGTGCCTTTTCCCAGTTTTCTGTGCCACGTCTGTGCTTGATGAGACCCCATGCTTTTCAGGGGAATTACACAGGTTGAATAAGGCCCATGTAGTTGTTCGTTAGCTTTCCAAATGCTTCCCATCATTGTATCTAACCTGGGGCAGATTGCYTCAAAAATGGACTGGGAGGAATAATCCTCCCAGAATTGGAGGAACTGGCTGATCAGTAAGCAGTAAAGTATCTATCCTCCGCCCTTGTGACATGCCCTACATGCAAGCTGAATAAACCTGATGCTGTAGAAAGAAATGTCAGTGTTTCTGTGGTTCACTTGCTTTTGAGGCCAGTTTGGATGCAGCAGGGGGAGTGCCGGGCTTTGGGAAAAGGAGTAAACGCATGTGGAAGAAAAGCTGACTTTCCTCTTCACTCTTCTCCTGGGGAAGGATTACTGTGTGGTTATTGTGTTTTGTGGCTATTCTGGTTTTGAATCGGCATAACTGAACTGGAATTCTATGAAGTTGGAGAGGAACAGAAGAGATTCATAATCGAGTACTTAGCGTCTCAAAGTAGATCAAGATGCGGTCATGGCTTCCTGGAGYGCTGGCCTCAGCTAAGAGTGTTCCGGTCTATTTTGTTTTGTGAACTACCTCTTGGCAGCCTTAAACCAGCTATTGCATCTATTTCAAGAGCACTTGTTTAATGCCAGTGAACTGCAAAACAGATTCTCTTGTCCATTGATAATCGTCCCCAACTGCTCRGAGCTGGGGTGGCTGGACTTTCTGCCAGCTGCCCTTGAAGGCTGTTATACCTGCTGTGCTGTCAAGATAGTGCAGTGATAAGAGTTTGTACTGAGACACACCATTGACTCTTCTGAGCTGTGAAACAAATGTGATCTGGTGGTGGACAGAGTSATGACAGACAACAGGCAGATGACACCAAGCTGGGCGGGAGTGTTGATCTGCCTGAGGGTAGGAAGGCTCTGCAGAGGGATCTGGACAGGTTGGATCGATGGGCTGAGGCCAGTTGTATGAGGTTCAACAAGACCAAGTGCCAGGTCCTGCACTTGGGTCACAACAACTCCAGGCAATGCTACAGGCTTGGGGAAGAGTGGCTGGAAAGCTGCCYGGYGGAAAAGGACCTGGGGGTGCTGGTCGACAGCTGGCTGAACATGAGCCGGCAGTGTGCCCAGGTGGCCAAGAAGGCCAACRGCATCCTGGCCTGTGTCAGGAATAGTGTGGCCAGCAGGAGTAGGGAGGTGATCGTGCCCCTGTACTCGGCACTGGTGAGGCCGCACCTCGAATTCTGTGTTCAGTTTTGGGCCCCTCACTACAAGAAGGACATTGAGGTGCTGGAGCGTGTCCAGAGAAGGGCAACGAAGCTGGTGAAGGGTCTGGAGAACAGGTCTTATGAGGAGCGGCTGAGGGAGCTGGGGTTGTTTAGCCTGGAGAAGAGGAGGCTGAGGGGAGACCTTATCGCTCTCTACAACTACCTGAAAGGAGGCTGTAGCGAGGTGGGAGTTGGTCTCTTCTCCCAAGTAACAAGCGATAGGATGAGAGGAAATGGCCTCAAGTTGTGCCAGGGGAGGTTTAGATTGGACATTAGGAAAAATTTCTTCACTGAAAGGATTGTCAAGCATTGGAACAGGCTGCCCAGGGAAGTGGTGGAGTCACCATCACTGGAGACGTTCAAAAAATGTGTAGATGTGGCACTTTGGGACATGGTTTATTGGGCACGGTGGTGTTGGGTTGATGGTTGGACTTGATGATCTTAGAAGTCTTTTCCAACTTTAATGATTCTATGATTCTATGATCTCTAAAGGCAAATATTTAATCCTCTCGTTTTCTTTCTTAAGATGAAACAATGTATATTTTGGCATCTTTGTCAGCAGCTGTCCACTAAGGAGCCTGTCAGCCTACCCCAGACAGTGCAAACTCCTTTATCTTCCAAGTGCTCGTGATGAGGAAAGAGTTACAAGTTGAAAGAAGAGCCTTGGCAGTGCAGAAGAGAAGGGCCTTGACAGGTTTTGAAGTGTGTGAAATAAAAATAGATCAGACAAGCCTGTGCTTCTAGCTGCTTTTTGCATCCTTACCTCAACAAAATGATTACCAGTTATTTAGACAGAGTCACAGGAATGAGGGAGGCTTGTGGTGGCCTCTGAGCTARGCATACTGCTACCTGGAGCATGCTAAGATGGTTACCCTGGGTTTTGTGGTCAGAGGCTGAGGTAAAATAAAGGATGGAGGAGTGAGGAAGGTGTTGTTCAGTTAGGTAGGGAGGGAACAAGTGCATTTCTGTTTGAGTAACTGAAAGGGTCTGGCGTGTTCCTTCTTCCCTCTGCTACCTGGCAGCAATGGCTTCATTACCTGTGGTGCTGCTCAGCATCCCCACACGTGTGCACCTCCCTGTGGCTGGGCTTTGCGGGCTGGCTCTGCTGAGCTCCCTGCTGCCCGCCTGAGCCCGCGCAGAACCCGAGCTGGCAGTGCTCACTAGGTGAGCACCGGTGTCCCTGGGAGCATGCAAGAGGGTGTGCTGTGCCAGGTAGGAAGCTGCCTGCTGTGAGGGGTGCTGGGTAGGTAGGAAGCTGCTGTCGGCACAGATTGGTGGAGAYGGGAGTTCACCATCTCATGCCCTGCCACTATGTGCTGGTAGATCTGAAAAGAGACCAAGCAACCCCAGGAGGAGGAGGGTTTTCTGGGGGGTATTTTATAAAGCCTGGGAAAAATAAGATAATGGGGAGGTGTGGCATGGCTTTGCACCCAAAGACCTCTCCTTCCAGAAGACTGCTTTTGAAAGGTGTGCTTAAATGTGTCACCTGGAGAACAGGTCTTATGAGGAGCAGCTGAGGGAGCTGGGGTTGTTTAGCCTGGAGAAGAGGAGGCTGARGGGAGACCTTATCGCTCTCTACARCTACCTGAAAGGAGGCTGTAGAGAGGCGGGTGTYGGTCTCTTCTCCCARGTAACWAGCAATAGGACGAGAGGAAATGGCCTCAAGTTGCGCCAGGGGAGGTTTAGATTGGATATTAGGAAAAATTTCTTCACCGAAAGGGTAGTCAGGCATTGGAACAGGCTGCCCAGGGAAGTGGTGGAGTCACCATCACTGGAGGTGTTCAAAAAACGTGTGGATGTGGTGCTTCGGGACATGGTTTAGTGGGCATGGGTACTGGGTTGATGGTTGGACTCGATGATCTTAAAGGTYTTTTCCAACCTTAATGATTCTATGATTCTACTTTGAGATCTATTGTGAGACTGATCACCTGGTGGGAGGTCAGAGGTGGGGARGGGGCTGTGATACTACCCTGTGCAGCTGCAGCTTCCTCTCTGCTACATGACATAGGTCCCATCGCAGGCTGACCACCTGCATCCTACATGGAGAGGGAGGGAGGGAGGCTGGGAAACTGCAAATGATGGAGATAGCCTGGTGTATGAGTCTTGATTATGAGGTGTGTGTGCTGCTTTAAGTAGCTGAGGTTACAGCCCTGCACCAGCAAGTATGGTACTGAGGAGAGTATTGAGTGTGAGAGGGATCCATCTCTCCTGCAGTGTTATCTAGCAGGAGACAGAAGCTCACTGCAGGGCAGGCATCCCCTGATTTAGGAGCATAACAAAGCTGGTCCCTCTGGGTATCAGTGAGGAAACCTGAATTAGCACCTCATCCCTTTAATTCCCTTTGAGAGCCCTGAGCTTTCTCATTCAGTGCAAGCAAAGGCTCATTTGGGTTGTGTCATCGTCTCTGGTTTGTGAACTTGGCTTTTATGAAAATAGCTTCCTCCGGATTTGGGGCCACCAGGCYTGCTCCTTGAGCATGCATCTCATCCGTAGGGAGGGACTGGGGCACTTCACAGCTCTGGAGCTGGATGCACACCACTGTGCTCCCRCAGAGTCCTTCACCTGTCAGTGCAGTCAGGAGGGGCAGGGAACAGCTCGGTGTGCTGTGATAGTTTCTCCACAGCTAAGTTGCAGCCCATCAGAGTTTGTCCAAGAAGCAGTGGCAGTTTCTCAGGCTGGGACCTCATAATTTGCATTTGCATGTATTTATTCAGAACCAGTTCTCCATGGGGAAGTTTCTATGGCAAAGCAACCAAGTATGGAGGAATAAACACGGACACCACAGCTGCTCAGCTGAACCAGTCTGTTTCAAGCCATGCTTTATCTCCAGCTGGCAGCCAGGCATCGCCAGCRATTAGCACAGGATTCCCTTGCAAGGGGCTGAATGTCTCATCTCCATCCTGCTGATTAGCACAGCTCAGACCAAAACCACAACTTTCAGCAGGGCTGGAAACAGGTTGCACAGATCCTCCCTGGGGCTGGGCCAGGGACTCTGCAGGGAAGAGCTGCATCAGCGGTGGGCTGCWTGCTGGGGGTCTTGCCTCATTTCAGGGGGTGCCACTGTTATGGAAAAGCTGTGAAGATGCCTTGATGCARAGCCTTACAGAGACAGTGCTCAGAGCCAAAGACCGCGCAGCACCCCTGCTCCCTTTTTCTAGAGATGCCACTGACTCACCAGGCGGCTCCAAGCCTTCATTTAAATGCTTCRTGCACAAGTTTTCTTCTTGGCACAGACTGCTGCTCTGCTTAGACTGTAAAAGTTTAAGCAGATCTTACTGACATTTGAAATGCTTTTCATTTTTGCTGAAAGGTATTTTGGAAGGAAAAGAAGAAAAAGAAAAAATTAATACTATCTCTTCCACAGCAAGGGAGGAAACAGATACCACACTGAGAAGGGAAAAATGAGTTGTGAGAAGAGAGGCAGGCGGCGACCTCTGGAAGCAGCACGGCCCTTCCCCCAGTAATAGGAACGGCCACTTGAGCAGCTCTGTTTTGCYTTTTGCAAAACAATCTCATGCTCCCCAAATACACTCTTTCCCATAGAAATTACTCCACTTCTCCAGATTCACTAGAAGGGCTAAAAAGTGTGTTTGGGTGACAACTGTGCAGGGGAGCACATGCTCCCTTCCCACCTTGGGTTATGCGGGGACCTCGCTACATTTGCACTCCCTGTTCCCCATCTTCCTGGCCAAAACTCATATTCTGGCTATCTCAGGGCCTTTTCTCTTCCACCTCCACTGTGATGGGGCAGCTAGCACCTGGCCCTAGCTATATTTGCTTTACCTTGTTGTATCTTCTGGTCTTTTTGGTCAGCAGGACAGAGACTTTACAACACTTCTGTTTGCAAGTTAACAACATGAAGGTTACGAGGTCCTGCTCCAGTGACCGGAGCGCGAACAGGACTGGGTCCAGCATTTACAGTGTCAGGTTGTCGTACTCAGCACAGTGTCTCTAAACCCAGCTTTCGTCCTCAGGGGACGGGATTTATCTGGGGCTTTTGACGGTTGATCAGAGACACTGATACCTTCCAGTGCCCTCACGCTCTTGGTCCAAAGGGATAAAACACTTGGTAAATATCACCGATTTGCTTCTTGCAATATCTTGTAAAATCAGCAAGGAACATGAAAGGTGTATCTAKTTCATATGGATTTGTGTGGCTTAGTGCACGAGTTGAGAGTTGCTTATGTGTTGGGACTCCCAGAGAGAATCAGCAGAGGAAGGCAAAGTTACCATTGTTAATTTAGGAGGGCCAGGATTTATATGGGTTTTTTAACATGCCTGATTTCTTTAACTCTTTCAAAAACACATCTGCTCTCTGAATTCCTGTGGGGACAGATAATTGAGAAGACTTGACTTATCAGCTGAAGTCTGATCAGTCTATTTCTATCAGCACCTTGCAACATGAAGGGCGGCAGCCTACCACAAATGAACATCCATGTTTCACTTTCCTTAGAGRAATGAACCACTCTCACCAATGTGAATGGTACCTGCTGATCCTCTCCCGCACTGCTCAGGCACKGCATGAGGAGTACTGGTCCATATTCTTGCAGTGTCTGGGCTTGCTGGCTCGATTTGTGAACAACCCAGATACTCAGACTCYGTAGTGCTTCACGCTCATGTCCAAGAGAACTGTTTATTATGTTTACATAGAGCATGAGCAATGTGGAAAACACTAGAAATATTGCATCAGTGGTTTGGTTTTTGGACAGCATTGGAAATGGCGATGCAGCTGCTCACATCATGTCTGTATTATGAGGTATGCAATATGCCATGAGGAGCCAAAGCTTTCGCTTTAGTTTGGGAAGTGCCCACCTCTGGCATGTTCACTGCTTGCTCCTCTAGTGCCACAGTTATGCGCTTAGCTGTCTGTTTTTCCTCAATTTCACTTGGAACATGTAATTTTAGTACAAAAGCACAGTTTTTGAAACCAATCCTGCTATTCCACAAGACTGTTCCCCCTCCCTCTCTTCCCCCCTCCTCCCATCCCATCCCAACTCATCCCATCCCCCATGCTCCCACCAACACATACCTCCTTCCCCTCCCTCTCACCCCGGTCACACAGCAAATATCCTGATGCTGCAGTTCCAAGCCATGTGTCCGCCCCAGCCTATGCAATCCAATGGTCTCTGACCAAGTCCCTTTGTTCAGACGTTAATACAAAACACACAATAGGAAAAAAACAAAACAAAAGGAGCCAGACACAAGAGGGAGACACACTGCCGGGCTCCAGCTCTGGCCTCTGAGCCCTTCAACTAAGCTCCACAGCAGCTAGGCTCTTGGGGTACCTCCYTTCACACTCAAGGCTGCAGGTCCCAAGGTTTCCAAGGTACATAGGAAAAGGAAGAAAGGAAGTAAACTACAAGCCTGTTTCTGTTTTAGGTTCCCCCCCATCCCTTTCCCTCAACCCAATGGCTGCTGGAGGATATTCTTGACTCCGACAGGTCTTTTCCCGTCTTCCAGTGAGACCCTGCCTGGGGACCAGGTTCACTGTAAGTCACCGGTTCCTCTCTGGAACGTGGGCGATGGGTTTGGCAGTGAGGGGAGGGAGTGGAGCACGTTGTGGGGGGACGACAGGCTTTTGTCTCACAGCAAGTGGGGGGGAGATGTCAGGGAAGGCAAGAGAAAAGAGCCAAAGGAAGCCGGTAAAGCTGGCCCTCTGCTTGATGTTTGTACTCAAGACTTCTCCTTGGGGCGGCTTCAGTGTGCCAGCGCYGGCCTGTTGTCCAGTCACCTCTCACAGCCCTGCTGAGAGAAAGCACGTGGCAGGGTGCTTCCTGCTGCTTCGTCCTCTGGCTGGCTGCCCTCATGCCCGCTGGAGATCTCTGAGTCGCAGTCAAGCGCCTCATAGATGGTAGGCAGCGTGGTCTGCTGGCTGAGGCGCTTGCGCAGGCCCACGAGCAACGGCTGTGGCATGGAGGAGACGTCCACGTTGTTGCCGAGGTCAACCCAGGCCAGGCAAGGGAACTTGTTCATGTCCTTCATGGTGTCAGTCAGCTCCTTCATGGTCGCCCGCGTCAGTCGGTTGCCATTGAGGGAAAGGTGAGTGAGCTTGGGTAGTGCCCAGAGGAAGGGCAGCAGCAGGCGTACCATGTCGTCATTCAGCTCGGTGAAGCTTAGGTCCACAGAGGTGAGGTGGTCCCCATTGTTCTGCAGGTAGTAGGCCATGCGGTGGACATCCCGCATGGTCAGAGGGATCCCTGACAAATCCATGGAGTCTTGACTCACCTTCTTCTGCAGGCTGGTCTTCAGGCTAATGATGGAAAGGGGGAGAGAGAGAGATCATTAAGGGGACCACTCTCATCCGTCTCTCACCCAAGTGACAGATCACTTGGGACAGAGGAGAACTCATTAAGAACATGGGCTAGAACGTTAAGCAAAGGGTTAATGGAGCTCATTTGGGAAACAAGCACAAGGTTTGCACCATGCCTCTGGGCAGACTGTGTCCTGGGGCTTTCCCATATATTCTCAGCACTTACACATMAACTTTGCCAGAACGGGCTAAACATAGGATGCTAAAGTGTCTTCCACTAGCAYATTTCAAAGGGTTTGTCTGTATATGCATGTACAGATGCTCATGCATGGAAAGCAAAAATAACCAAGGCAAGCAAACTTTCTAAGCTGCACTGTGTGGGGGGTGTTTGTGTGCTACCCCTCCAGGTGAATGCCAAGGTCTGTTGCAAACAGACTGTGCTGCAGGGCTACTGCAGAGGACAGCAGTGTTAAAAGGCTGAGAAACAGATATTTTATCAGGAAAACAATCRATAGGCAAACTGCACTCTAGGAGTGGATTTACTGCATGTCCCTTTAAAAGCCTTCCCAAGCAGCACTTAGTCAGTAAGCAGCACCAGTGGCTGCCTATTTGGGTCTCTGTGGTCAGCAGATCATCTGGGATCTGCTGCAGCTGTGAGGAGGCAGGGGGGGCATAAGGGTGCTAAAATAAATATAGAGAGGTGGTTTCAGACATTTCTTTTGCTGTCTGCCTGGAAAGTGGAGTGAGGAGGAGGTAGGCAAGCTGTACAGCAGGCAAAGCTGTGCTATGGGGCTGTTGGGTATGCAAAGGGAGTGGGAATTGGAGTTTTATGGTGGATGGGGGGTTTGTGAGAGTGCTGTGAGAAGTGGGAGCTGTGGGGCTATGGGAGCCGGTGGGGATATGTTGCAAGATTGAGTAGAAATGTGTGTTGGTGTAACATATGAGAACCTAATGCCTTAGTGTAAATGATATTTGTCTTGCTGTCCTTTCGGACACATCTAGCTTTAAGGATRTAGGAGCCCTAGTAGGACCCCCATTAGTGTCATTAATCATGTGCTCAGTGGGTCTGTAAGTGCCTTGTTGAGCTTGGGAGGAGCAGGGTGGGTTAAGAATTAACCACCAATTTGAAGGTCCCCACTCTTCCTATCTGGCTCTCTGTAGTGTCCTGCACACCTGTGGCACAGCCAGTCCCTGAGACCAATGGGTACATGGGGACATGCAATTTCCTTGGAGGAGGCTGCAGCACCGCAGGAGCTCCCGTGGCAGGTGAGAATGTCCCTATGAGCCTTAGTGTTGCCAGGCCTTTCTGCACTTGTGRAGAGGATGTGACGCTGCCTCTATAGCTTTGCTTTACATATGCAGTTCATGGCACCCTGGAAATTTCAGTCCTTAATAATCCCCTATGAGCATGTGAACACAAGTGAATACATGTGCACCAGTGTAGGCAACAGCCCTTCATGGACACATTCAACACTGGCAAACGTGTAGCTGYGCTTCCTTGTGGGAGCGTGAGGTGGAAAGACCTCATGGCCTGCCCTGTCAATTCTCAAGCTCACAAATTCCTRCCCTGGGTTTAGCAGCGCTTTGTTCAGGCTACTTCCATGTGTCCTTGTGCTTCCTGTGGGAACTCACTGTGCAAGGCTGAGGTTGTATCTGCAAGCATGCATTTGAGCTAATGAGCTCTCATGATAGAGAGGTAATAACAACATGGACTAACTTATATCCAGACCTAAAGGTTTAAAAGAGCCTTCTGTATAACTTACTAAATGTTTACACTTTACATGACCCAGACTACTCCTCAGTGGGTCACGGGAGGGGCAAGGGGAGCAGTGCTTGYCTGTACTGTCAAACAGTGGAGGCTGGTGTACTGGTGAATTATAATTGGTCTGAAAGCACACAAGCGAGTTTTTCGAAGGGCCTTCACTTGAAGATTCTCTCCAATATCGGGGCCCCAGAGACAGGATGGTGAAGAATTAATAAACCACATTGCTCGTAGCAGCGGTGCAGTTCTCTTAGCTGCTGCAATAGCAGTAGGAGTTGTGAACTGTGCATGCTGCAGTCGGGATGGCKCTGGGCTAGCCTCCCTTTTCCCAGTAATCCAAGGGATGCTTGCTATCAGCCCAGGCTGCCTAGGAACTCTATTTCTTCAACTCTCCTGGAAAAGTAATGTGTGCTTTTTCTTTGTGTAGTTTGTCATCAACCACGGCCAGTGGTGTAGCACAATCTACCACCAAAGAGCGTTCAACYTGTATAAAATCTATCAGGGACTGGCCTTAAAGCTGGAAGAGTCTCAGGTGTCCCCTAGCACGTTATCCCTTTAGCTGTGCTAGYTGTTTTATCTGGATGTTTGATATGGAGTACTACTTGTCCCAGCAAAACCAAACATCAAATGCACAGTGGAGGTGTGCATTCATATTGGTCAGATTAAGCAGRGAGAAATGAATCTTGAGTGTAAACCCGACTGCATAGGGGAAACAGTCCCCTAAATCCAGTGGAGGCTGGTACAAGATGTGAGACAGAAGCCTTCTCTAGCCTGTTTTGGTTTAGAGTAAGACTCTGTTGGGGGTGTGAGGGGATACTTGATAAACAAGCATAGAAGCAAGCCTGTAATTACTTCAGTGCCCGTTTTGTGCAAACGCACTCCTGGAAATTCTCTTCCCCAGTGCTGTCAACCCATGGCAGATCCTGGGCRGGGGGGCAGAAAGGAGACATAAGCATAGGGACACCCCCTCCCCTGGCCCCAAGCCTTCTCTGAGTCTGTGCAAAGCTGCCTCTGACCTTCCTATTGTAAAGCTACAAGGAACAAGCTTTAGAGCTCCCAGTTTGGTATGGGAACCAGGCTGGAGTGGGGACCACTGGAGGGCATGTCTGAGCCGGCACCGCTCCCTCTGCCGGGCCTCAGCATTCAGGTGCCGTTTTCCCTGCTGTGTCAGCAACAGCAGCTTTCTTAACAGGGGGTAAGTTTTAATGGCTCTTGGGGTCCCCTTTTGAGTGACTTGGCTCTGAGTGCAACCAGTGATAAGTGAGGGGAAATGTCAGAAGGACAAAAGCAACGTGCTTGCCCATCTTTGTCCGTTAAGCCTCCCCTCCTGTTGACTGCTCTGCAGGGACTGCAGTAATAAGTCATGGATCATGCTCTGACCAGAGCAGGTACCTTCTGCTGCTCTCCCCAGCAGCAAGCCAATACCCCAAGGAGGCTTTAATCAAGCAGACAAATTATCTTCCCATAATTGATTCTCCAGACTGGACTGCTCCTGGCTGAATGCGCTTAAACCTTCCTGTCTCCTGTCCTGTGCCAGAGCCCTCCCTCCCTCCTTCGCTGGCTTATTTTTCTTTCCTTTCCTGTGTTTTTGCTGCTTCCTTTTGCCCTCATTGCTGTACCTGCCAGGGYGACTCTGGGCCTCTTGTCTCAGCACTGTGGGCTCCTCCTATGTTTAAGTTGTTCTCTTGCCTATAAAAATGCCTCTTGTAGGGATGTGTCTGTAGAAGCCTCGCCCTGGTGGACGTAGCCCCTAATGCCGCAGCCAGGCCCTCAGCTCTCTGGTAAGTGCTGAAGCATGAGATCTGATGCCCCACGCATGCTGTGAACCCTGGCAGCTCTCCTCTTCGCCTCCTTGGTGTTTCTGTGCAGCTCCAAGAGGTGCAGCTAAATACCATCTCTGGGGCAGGGCACAGAATAGCTGCCCACTCCTTCTCCTCTATTGCTTTAGAGATAAATGTAACTGCTGTCAGAAAAGGGACAGGGAAATGTGGGTAGATGCTTTACTCTGAATTATCTGACACTTCGTATTTTTTTKGAGCTCTGCTAAGCTCTATTTCTTTTGGGGGTGGGGCAGGCACAGGACACCAAGTTCTCAGACACTTATGCAGCAGCTGAGAAAATGCCAGGTTTATTTCCAGGGAAATGGGTCATCTATTATCCCCTAATTTCTGCAAGTAAAATAGGCTTAAAGATTGCTTCAGCTGCAGAAGCTTTTTTTCTTTGTGTGAGACAAAACAGCTACTTAGGGACGTGGCTCTTGATGCCCATAGGACTTGTGGGCAGAGGACTGCAAAGCACTGGARGCTGGATTAACCTAATGCTACCACAACTGGTGTTGTGTGCAGATTTGTAATTGTGGGGATTTGCATCTAATAAGGATCTGGACCCTGGATGCAGGGAAGCAGACTGTGTTTGTAATATCTGCAGCAAGCTTAGAGAGGAAACAACGCCCCACTCCCTCACAAGCCGGAGAAATTGCTGCAAGTGATAAATTCTGTGAGACTTTGAGCAAGAAGCAAGGGCAGTCAGCAGCCTGTCCCCTACTGCCTGCGTGGAGCTAGATGCAGCATCCAGTGAGGAACGGTGCCTGCCTGCCCTCCTGTGTATRAGGGATCAGCACCCTGCTTGCAACCCTAGTCCAGCCCTCCTGAGGGGTGAGAGCTCTTCTAGGTACATCTCCATGTTTCTCATGTCAAACAAGTTGTTCCTTGCATTGTTCTCGACTCCCTCCTTGGGGTCTGGCCTTTCTCCCATTTATCCCTTCCCTAGGTGCCAAGTCTACTCTTCAGCTGGCATTAGCCAGCAGTCCCCAGGCTGCACCATGAGCCTGGCCATGTGAGATCCACCCAAGATCAGTCCAGACAGCGTAGGAGTCTGAGGGATCTGCAGGTGTCAGAAGAAGACTTTCTATCTCTCAATCAGAAATGTGGGCCAGGAAAGGGATTAAACATCTCGCACCTCCCTTGGCTTTTTTTCTGGGATAAAAACCTTCCTCTCCCCACATAAGGCTCAGTCACTGCTCCTGCCTCCTGGGAACTCAGCTAACGTAAGCAAATGCAGAACTGTCTTGAGATGAAACAAGACCTGAAATTAACTGCTAGTTGTTTGTCTCCAGGACCTGTCCCAAGGGGCCTAACCCTTAGACCCTCTTCCAGGTGCTTCTTTGAGTCCATGAAGCCGAGGGCTCAGCACACTTTTTTATTAGCACTGAATCTCTTCAGCATCTTGCTTATCAGCTAAATTCTTTGGTGGCTGCAGGGAAGGGGTGCTCCTRATTGTTGCTCTGGTAGGAGTTGCAGCAGCCACAGCAGTGCTTGACCTCTTGTTAGCTTTGTGGGGTTTGGAGGAGCTTGTTCAGCCCAAGGATGTTCAGGTTCCTGGAGTCCCAGCCTCATTTCCTTGTCTCCATGCTATGGAGAGAGGCTGGGAGGAGACGGTAAGTCAGATAGGATTTCAGTAATGAGGGATGCCCACTATTCCCTGCCTGCCTGTCTGGGGAATTACCAGCTTTCTCCCCCTCTCCCTCTTATTTTTATATTTAATTTGCCTCCAAATGTAAAATTTTCCTGATGCCAGAGACTCCCACCACTGTGCATCCCCTCCTTCATTAACAGGCACTGCCAGTAGTGGCTAATTAGCCATGAGTCAGGTATCTCTTGGCTGCTCTTCCTTGCACAGAACCTAGTGACAGGCGTGTTTGGATGGCTTCTCTGCTGTGAGCGGTGATTTAGGGGATCGACTCTGGGCTTTTTAATCGTCTGCTTAGCATAATCTGCTTGCTTTGCTTCCCTGTGGCACAGGGTACTGCTACGCAGGCTGGCTTTAGCTGCCTCTAGTGAGACATGAAAAAGGAAAGAGAAGCCTCAAAAGTACTGACCTAGACTAACCCAGCCCAAGCTGTTCTGAGGCTGGGCCCAGCACCTCTGTAAAGATGGAGGCAGTGCACAAACAGGCCACTTCCATGAGAACTCCCTTAGTCACATCTCCGTCCTTGCTCCCAAGCTCTTTTGATCAACTGTGGGGAGAAAGGAGTGCAAAGGTGGCCTTTCTCCTACCACCCTCCCTCTGCAGCTGGGATGGGATGTGGATATCTGTAGGTGATGATGCAGCTGAGTGCCTCTCTTCCTCCTGGCTCTGCTGTCATCTTCACTCTGTCCTTGAAGATGTGTTCAAGAGAGCTGTGAACCCTTGGCCTTCCTCCTGCTGCCACTTGATCCGTCCAAGACCTCTGGTTGTTTCCCCTCATTATTTAGGTCTATCCTAGCAAAGCAGGGAATAATGCTACCTCCTCAGTGTAAATGTCAGGTATCAGGCTATGTCCTTGTCAGACTTTCAACAGTGTAAGTCATGAAGGCAYAAAGTCTCTGCTGATTCCTTTTAGCTACCACCTGCCACCCAGCTTCCATTATTTCACTCATTGTCTGTCTCTCTGTCGAAGTGTCCTGCTTCTCCTGCCTGTCAGTCTTGGACTCTTTATTCTGATCTGCGACACAGCAGTGTCAAGCTGCTGGATGACCCTTTCCACCATCTCCAACAGCCTGTGCAGATGTACCTGCCTCTTGATGCTGCTGGGAACCCTGACCATGGGTAGTGTTTGGGTCTCTCTGCACTGTAAGATGAGGGGAGGGGACAGTTCCTGCCTCTCCGCAATTTATTCACCAGCTCATGTCTGTCCAGCTGACATTTCTGTGAGCAGCAGCTTCTTGAAAACATTGTGTTGGGCAGTTTCTGTACTCCCATATGACTATTACYATGTGGCTTTAGTTAACTGACTGGTAGTCTCTAACTTGGCTTCCTATCTCTAAAGCAGGAATGATGGTGCCTATTCACCCTGTTGCATAAGGGTGACATGAAGCTCTAGTTAATATTCACCTCATGCCATCTGAAGGCTAGGAACTAATCTGCCAGAGCTGTCATCTGCAGCCCTGAGTGATATTTTCAAGGAGGAAAAAAAAACACCCCACAAATATCAAAGATCCAAAGCCCTTCAGAGCTGTTTCCTTGCAGTCTTCTAGACACAAGTGCTTTCATTGCATTTTAAAAGTGCATCTAATGCCACAACGTCTGAGCAATGCACATCAATACCTGAGAAACAGAGCAATGAGCCCAGAAGATATACTCTGTTCTCCACCCAGCTTTGGATTAGCCAAGATGTTTCAAAATGAAATTCACTCAGATATGCAAAGTAAAACTGTGGTGAGACTTGTGAAAAGGAAAGCCTAGATGCACATAGTTTGGGAGTTATTAACTCCATGCACACAGCTGCCTTTGCTCTTCCAGAACCAGTCACTGTGAAAAATATGGGTTTTTTCTGTGCCAGGAACAGCCTGCTTGTAAAGATCACTCTGTTTACTGCCTACATGTTTTGTGGATTCAGGTTTGATCCTTTGCACTCAAGAAAGGAATTAGTTACACTGAAGTAGCCAGCTCTGGGGACGATGCAAGTGGAAGATACATAAAGTCCCCTGACATGGCTTTGCCAAGACAGCTCAGTTGTAATCCGCAGCTTCTTGATTGCAGTACTAGGCTGTGATCTAGCTCTCCACACAAATGCTGCCTTCACCTGGTACCCTTCTCCCTCTCCACTCTGAATTGCAGTCCAGTGTGGCTTCACCCTCAAAAACCAATTCACCCCCTGGATTCAGGGATGCAGATGGTGGCACTTGCACTAGAACATGTAGTTCTCCAGCAATGCTGAATTAAGGAATCCTCAAGACTTCTGAAAACAAAAATTAATAACATCCAAAAATTCTGCATCTGTCAAAATACCACAGAAGTGATGTTGGTAGCCTAAAAAGCCTCTGCCTGGGAAGAGGAGCATTTCTTAATCTGTTACTCTTTACACTGTAAACGTCAATTTAATGAGAAAGCGAAGCTGGAGTTATACAACATTCCAGGATGTATTCTGCTCATTGCGTGAGTGTTTTATACAACTGTAAAATGGTGCTAAAACTGATATTCCCATTAGGATATAAGAGACTGACAATTGTGCAGTAATGTCATGCTGGTCCCTGTGTGGAAATCTTATCCTCCAGCTTTTGAGTTTTTAATTTTAAAACCCCCAGTAAATCCCCCAAGAGCTCAAATTCCCTGTTTGGTTAGGCAGCCAACCCAAGCAGGGTCAGCTGCGAGGCCRGGTGCATCCCTGAGATGGGATTTTGCAGGAAAGGAGAACTGAACCCTTTGCTTTCAGTGTGGCAAACCTGTCTAAGTATCACCTGGGCAGCTGAAATAGTCTCTTTGGGTGGCTGCACAGYGGACACTGCTAACCCTTCATTGTACAAGGCAGACAGCCACTGTCCAGAACCCACTAGCATGGATACAGAGGTCAAACTGCCTCCCAGCATCRCCTCTGACAGTTTAATCAAGCAGAGAAACCAGACACAGCCTAGGCTGGATCTCTCCTCCTTGCTTCAGCTGCTGTTGCATTGAGTCCACTGCGTTGCAATCACCTTTCTCCTGGCCTGGGGCATTCAGCTGATAAYAGCATGTGGCCTGACTTCTCTCCCAGACTCAGGGCCAGGTGCCATATTACAGTCACTTCTGTTGGTAGCTCTTTAGAGGAATGGCTAAACAGGATAAACAGCAGCCCACTGCATCCTGTGCAAGGCATGTTGCACCTTTGCTGCAGTCATAGCCCTGGGTTGAATACATCGGTGTTTAAGGTTGTAGTGGAAGCAGGTGGGACCTCTGGCTTTAGTGRGGAGTAGGTTTTTTCGTTAAGGAGGTCTAGAGGAACATATCTGTGCGTATCTGGAGGCTCTCGCGTTTGATGCTTTGCTGACTTAGTCTATCTGAATATTTAGTATCTGGTTGGGCTCTATAGCATGAATAGCATAAGACTATTCCTGCTTGGTGGAAGTATGATTGGCTCTTAATAGAATTTACTGTTCCAGATGTCCTGGCATTGCTATCRAAACAGGAGTGCTTGAAGAAATGTATCTTATCCTTTCTGCTTTATGAGTTCATGGGTGGCTCAGGTTTGTACTTGCTGGATGTTTTGGGTTCCACTGAGAGTAGATGGGGACGTACCAACAGTTAGTTTGTTTCTGACCTGCTGGTTTGCCATTTGGCGGTGGGGAGGAACACYTGATGTGTGATCCATCTCCAGTACTGCAGGTCCTTTGCATAGCCCATACCACATCTCCATAACAGCCCAAACGTAATTAAAACCTGGCAGATGCTCTAAGCTCTCTGTATGGCTGGGCTTGTTAATTATCTCCTGGACCCATCTGACATGCTGCCAGAAAGCAGAAATCGCATTTCAGAAGAGAACAAGGGGGTCCTACATCAGCTCTGTGAAAGCCAGAAGCCAAAGCCCGGGAGACTGCAGAAGCAAGAGAATTCAGTTCATGAATGTGGTCTCCATGCACTGATTCCTCCCTGCTGTTCCAAATCCCCAGTAGATTCTAGAAATGCCTTCAAAGTGTTGCTGCTACACCCATGCTTTTTACGGGACCTTGGAGGCAGGAAGGGTGCAAGCCAAGGGCATGGGTTCAGGGACAGAGGTTGTAGTAAAATACTCCCAYTAGCAGACAGAGGGAAGTGGAGAATTCAGATCAGGTAAAAACAGCCTGGCTGGACAAAATTAGGCCCTGATATCTCCAAATGAAGCAGCTATTTCATAGAATCATAAAATGGTTTGGGTTGGAAGGGACCTTAAAGATCATCTAGTTCCAACCCCCCTGCCATGGCAGGGACACCTTCCACTAGACCAGGTTGCTCAAAGCCCCATCCAGTCTGGCCTTCAACACTTCCAGGGATGGGGCATCCACAACTTCTCTGGGCAACCTGTTCCAGTGCCTCACCACCCTCAGAGTGAAGAATTTCTTCCTTATGTCTAATCTAAATCTACCCCTTGTCCTAACACTACATGTCCTTGTAAAAAGTCCCTCTCCAGCTTTCTTGTAGCCCCCCCTTCAGGTACTGGAAAGCTGCTATAAGGTCTCCCTGGAGCCTTCTCGTCTCCAGGCTGAACAACCCCAACTCTCTCAGCCTGTCTTCATAGGAGAGGTGCTCCAGCCCTCTGATCATCTTTGTGGCCCTCCTCTGGACTCGCTCCAACAGGTCCATGTCCTTCTTATATGGGGGGCCCCAGAGCTGGTCACTGACCAGCTGACCAAATTTCTTGCCTTCCTGCTACTGGCAACATCCATTTTCTTGCAGCAGCCTCGGATGCCAACTCTGCAGGCACCTTTTGCCACAAACTGCAAACCAGTTCCTCTCCAGTCTTAAAAGAGGAAGCTCTGCCGTTTAATATTTAATCAAAATTATTTTGTGCCTTATGTAACAACCTGGAGCTGGGCCTGGCTGCCAGGCAGGGCCATCYATCCATTTTGGACCCATATTTCCTTCCATCACACGTTGCCTTGCTGCCCTCTCCCTGCTTGTGCTCACAGATGCTCTGTACCTGGCCARTACTTTGGCCCTGACCCCTCTGTGTGGGATTTGGGCTCATGGGGCCCAGAGCTCTTCCTCTGGCCGCAGACCTGCTCTCTGCGTCATTAGTAAGTGGTGAGTTTGCAGCAGGCAGTCCTCTACTCTCCCTGGGCTGTGCAATCATGGGGAACACTTCGGGTTTGACTCTCCAACTGGAGAAGAGAGAGTTCCATTCTGCCTGCAAACAGGAGTGTGGGGGCAGAGGGTTGACTTAGGTAGCGGCAGGGAGGGATTTCTCACTTGGAAAGGCTGGGTTTCAGCAAAAGGGAGGGAAATTCCTTAGAAAGGAATGGAGACAGCCATCTTCTCTAGAGCTCTCCCTGCCTCCAGCACTTCTTATCTTTAAGCCTCTCTTCTGTATGTTGGGAGGGGATGGGGATGGGGACCTGCTCCCTGCATCTCCATGCTCTGCAGGATCCCATAGGGAAAATGTCATCTAACTGAGTGGGTCTGGAAAAGGACTTGCTCAGCTCTGGTCCCTCGGTCTTGTTCTGTGCTGAGGTTCCCACCTGCAAACTGGCACRAACAGTCCTGCCCTGTGGGGTGCTGGGGATGAGAGCATTGAAAGTCACAGAGGGCTCAGATTCAGTGGCAAAGTGGGGCCACAGGTATGAGGCAGATGGCCTGGAAATCATGGTATTAGGGATTTTATTCCTTAAGATGCACTGGGGATCTGCCTCGGAGTCAGAACAAAAGGTATGATGGAAATGTCAATTCCCATGGGGGATTTTAAGTTGCTAGCACATGCATCAAAGACTCCGAAAGCCTCAGGAAAGCCCAAGACCATTCTGAGAGTGCTGCTCTGCTGGTTTTGGCTGGGATAGAGTTAATTTTCTTCATAGTAGCTAGTATGAGGCTATGTTTTGGATTTGTGCTGGAAACAGTGTTGATAACACAGGGATGTTTTCGTTACTGCTGAGCAGTGCTTACACAGAGCCAAGGCCTTTTCTGCTCCTCACCCCACCCCACCAGCGAGCAGGCTGGGGGTGCACAAGAAGTTGGGAGGGGACACAGCCGGGACAGCTGACCCCAACTGACCAAAGGGATATCCCCCACCATATGACATCATGCTCAGCATATAGAGCTGGGGGAAGAAGGGGGAAGGGGGGGACGTTTGGAGTGATGGCGTTTGTCTTCCCAAGAAACCCTTACACRTGATGGAGCCCTGCTTTCCTGGAGATGGCTGAACACCTGCCTGCCCATGGGAAGCAGTGAATGAATTCCTTGTTTTGCTTTGCTTGCGTGCGCGGCTTTTGCTTTACCTGTTAAACTGTCTTTATCTCAACCCACGAGTTTTCCCACTTTTACTCTTCTGATTCTCTGCCCCATCCCAGTAAGGGAGTGAGYGAGCGGCTGTGTGGTGCTTAGTTGCTGGCTGAGGTTAAACCACAACAGCTGCCAATTTTGCATTTCTTTTCCCCCAATCCTGCATTTATTCCCATGAAGCTAATGGGGCTGACAYGAGCTCCTCTTTTCTTAGTCAATTCTCTGTCTTTTCTTCAGCACTGGTGATCTGTGTCACAGGAACAGGCTTTGCTTGAAGGAAATGAGAAGGGGTGGATTTAAAAGAAGTAGGGATTGCTCTTTATCTGGTTAGAAAAGCCATCAAGYGTCAAGGAAAGAACAAGTGTGGGTGTCTGAATATGTTTGTAGTAGTGGAAAGCAGCTGCCRCCCCGTAGCTGTCTGTGGCCAACGTGCCTTGAGTTGGGTTCCCCGTGCGTGAGGCTCTGCATCATCTCTGGTCCCTCTCCTGCTCCTGGCAGAGAAGTAGGGAGGTAGGTAAGGATGATCACCTCTCTGCCAGCCACCCCAAAGTGGTTCCTACTGAATGGGGTGATCAGCTTGTGGTAGTGCCTCATAATGGGAGACCTTCCCCATAGGCAGGGAAGTTATACTGGGATAGACAGGGACAAAGTGGGATGCAGAGCTGGGGGCCAGCTCAGCTCGGCACATGGGTGTGTGTATCTGCAAGGCTGCCAGCTTTAGCCATGTGCCTAGGGCCAAACACCCTGCAAGCCCAGCCGGGAGGGTTGTCTGCGCTGTGCGATCACCGTTTCAGTGGGATTGATTTCAGTGCTCCTGGGAGAGGTTGAGGAACTGCAAGACTACATAAAAAGGAGTAAATAGCAAACCAGATCAGGTCGTCGGCACTGACCCTGYGCCGTTTGGCTGAGGTTTTCTAAGAGACTGAGCAGAGGCTGCGCTGCAGGTTTTCAGCCCTGCCTTTCTCAGAAAAGGGCAGTAGTGGCAGACTGGGATGGTGCTTGGCTGCAGCACAGTTTCTCCTGGCAGATCCCCCTCCGTGCCCATCCACACTGTCCCTGCCAGGCTGCTTACCACACTTGGGACTTCCTCCGGGGTATGCCGTGCCGGTGCCATTTCGAGTGGGGAGTTAGGTGGTAAATCAGCTGCCTGCAGATCCTGTCTGAGGATTTCCAGGGGTCATATTCCTGAAAGCAAAGGGACAGCTTAGACTCTGCGTGCACCACAGCAGAACAGGAGGCAAGGGGGAGGACAGAGGAAGAGGGGAAATGAACAGCGGTGGTAGTGGAGCAGGGGAATGTATATAGGGGAGGAGATGAAAAGAAGAGGAAAAGAGGATGAAAGAGGAATGGTGAGAAGTCCTGAGATGCCTCTGTGCCACATGCCATCTCCTCCTGGGGTGGAGGAGGAGGARTAGGAGCTCTGCACTGCCAGGAGGGACTCCAGCCCAGCCAGCATGTTCCTGCCCAGAGTGGGGCTACAATTTCACACCCTACCAAGGAGCAAGTGGAGCTCAGAAGAGGGGGTCATCTTCTAGAGCTGTGGCAGRGGGTCCTGCTCTAGGCCAGGCAACACCCAGGAAGGCAGGGGTGGCTGACTGTGAGAAGGGCTCTGTGCAGGGACCCCCTACGCCCTTTTCTTCAAAAGTTCTCCGCTTTCAGAAAAGCCCGATGTGGCAACAGCATGGGTGTCTCAGCTCCTCACTGCTGTATCCTCAGCAGCACCCATCCCAGCTGGGCAGACAAGCTGCCAACTCATTGTATTACGGGAGTACACAATGTGTTACAAGGTACAATTACCTTGTTGCCATGCCTCCCAAACTCTAACTGCATACTGCCTTTGGACTGACCATCTGTTCCCCTCATGTGGAAAGTTCAGCAGCCAGCACCTTTGCCCCATCCCCCAGGTGCTTCTTGCTGGGAGAGATGTGCCCTCGTCCCTGCTCCCCCTGCAGAGCACCCTGACTCTGTTCCCTCCTGTGCTCCAGCTGGGAGATGCCAGGACAGGGAACCAGCGAGTTCCCCATACTCCATCTTACTTCCTTGCAGTCCATTCTGCTCCTGGAGGTTTGAGTTTGGGAGTTTCCCAATGCCAGCAGTTCCCTCCAGCCCCTGCCGTAACTCATAAGGAAAAGATGGCACCAAGATGGTTGCTGCTTTCCTGGGTTTATTTTTGCACGTRTTCTGTATCACCCTGACGTTGAACAGCACCTCTCTTCCTCTGGTGAAGCAGAATGGCAAATGGCAGCTGCTGAAGGCTGGGATTTCTGTCCCCTCTACTGTATTTTCCAAATGCTGACAGRCACCTGCATTCCCATTCCTCAGCCCTCCAGCCATGGTGCAACATGTGCATTTAGGGATTAGATAGGTAAACATATAGTAAAGCTGTCAGGGAATATGCTAATTTCTTCTTTATTGCAAGCGATTAAAGTGCTGTACTGTGGGCCAACAGCTGCACTGTGACTTTCCTAAGCAGGCACTGAATCAGCTGGACTCCCCAGGGATGCACTGCCAGCRTGTGGCCATTCTGCTGTGCTAAGTGGAGAGGGATCCCAGCCTCAGTGCTCAGCCGAACCCCCCCTAATCCCTGTCCCAGCTCCCCTAGGAACCCCACAGGGACTGGCCCGTGCCCTTGGGTTAGGTGCCTTGTTCTAGACTACTACTGTGCTGGCAAGGCTGCAACTGGCACCCTACTGTCACCTACAACAGCAAACCTTTCCAAGTGGGTGCACCTGCACACCAGGCTTCAGCACAGAAGCTGGCACAATGCTCTGCAAGTGTTTGTTGGCTCATAACTGAGAATTACCCTCCTGTTCCTTCCTGTGTCCTCACTGATTTAATTTCCACTGACAGACTGGGAATTGCACTCAGCCTGCTTGCCTGTAATGCAGTTACACCCACCAGATGCTCAGCCAGGGTCGGAGAAGGGATGTGGTCCGCCAGTGTTTGTGCTGGGAAGGGTGCTGGTGTTGTAGGGTGCTGAGTCTCTCCAACCCCTTAATTAAACTCCTGTTGGCTTTGAGGGGCAGCTCAGGTGCTCAACATCTTTCTTAGGAATGGGGAAAATCTTATCTATATAATGGTACATGTGTCAGTACAGATAAGCATGTGCATCTGTAAGACATGAAAATAGAGGGTGAGGGGTATATGCAGGTATATAAAAATTGTAGTGTGTTATCTGCTAGGCACTTGGGTACTGGAGTAATGCCTCCCCTGAAGGGCATTGCACAGCATGAGGTTGGAGATGGTCTGGTAGAACAGCTGGAGATGAGGTCAAGTGAAGTATGGTTAAGAGACACTACTGCTGCAACCCGCCCCCTTCMTTTTTAGATGCTTATAAAATTTGCACAAAAATTACATTTGAAAAGAAGATTTTTTTAGGCTGCATTGCAGCCCAATGATGATRATTAAACTTTGGCTAAATGTAGTTTGGCTGTTGAGACCTGACTGGTTAATTGTTATCAGAGAGCCTCAGGAGATAGCAGAACAAGGTTAGAAATGCCACTAATCTACACCAGGCATTCAGTGTATTCCCTAGGGCGCCGCTGCTTGCTCTGAGCTGTGTGTACTTAATATCTCTCTTTGAATAAAGAAATTCACTCTATTGCTCTCCTTATAAAGCAAACATGACACTTGCCCAGCCTGAGGAGCAAATGGATGTATTGCAAATCCAAGTATTTGTGGTGGCAAAGGATAACAGAAGTAGATGCTGATGTTGCAGTGGGACTGTGGTATCTGTGATGTTTGCCTGSACTCAGCATTGCCTTTCTTTGACTTTGCTCTCATTCTCTGAAGAAAAGTGCTGGAGCAGTGCAGGGACGCTGTGCATGTAACACATTTGCTTTTTGAGCCCTGAGTTGCAATATATTCCTACAGCACCATTCTTTASTCGGAGATCTGGGAGGTTATAGCGGGGGTGTAATGCTAGGTTAGGGAAGTTACATATGGCAAAGGGCCCAGGAAAAGTGCGGTTCTTGTCCTCCTCCTGCAGAKGCACCAGCCTGGCCAGAGGTGCAGAGATCTCTGTTCCCCTCTGCAGCGCCATAAGCTCCCCATAAGCTAGCTGCTTTGAACCTCTGGGGCATACCAGTGAATATGGCACCACTACCCACCCCATATGTTTTTATCTGGCCTGTACCCTGTCATCAAGTTTACTATGGGCACAAAAAGTAGATTCCTGATTTCTGTGCGCATAACTGCCCCCTCCTTCCGTGGCATCCATGTTCTGAGGTAGTTTTAACTGATTTCTACAGAAAAATGCACAACAATCTATATGCTACCACTCCAAGGGCATACGCTGGCTGGTTCTGAAGGATTGCAGAGAACCACCGAGCACCAGCCACCCCATTAGGGCTCTCTTTGCATCAGTGCTATGTCGCAAAACGTCCACTGAGCTGAGGGAAGGGTTCACCTTTTTGGGACACTGCAGATCTCTAGCGAGGCTCATCAGCAAGTCATGGGAGATGGGATCCACCAAGTTGAGGAAAGTCGCATTTTTATAGAGCACTTCATTGAGGAATGTTCCTTCCAGTCCCAGGTCCTACAAGAAAAACATGGTCAGTCAGAAACATGGGCTCCCTTGGAGCTATAACCATGAGGTGTTTTGAAACCAGAAAGTAAATCCCRTGAGGTGCCAGCTGGTTGCTCAATACAGGAAACTATCCAACAAAGGTGAAGAAGCTGTGTTTGACCCAACATTACTGTGATGGGGGATGTGGACAGCCAGAGAGCTGAATGAGATGCAGTGTTAAGTTGAGCTAGTCAGCCTAGGGACTGACCGCCTTGTTTCCACCTACCACAGGAAGGTGAGAGCGGTGTCATTTCCAGGCTGGCTGGAGCCCAGAGAGAATTAGCTCCAGAGAAACTCACAGTTTTGTCAGCCTCTATGTGTGAATATGCTGAAGGAGCTGAGCAGGAAGGCTGGCTCTAAACCTATTTCTCCAATCTCAGCTTTTCTGGAAGAATCAAACCTTTCTCTGGTATTTAGATACTGCCATACACCCCGGTGGTGGCTGGGTAAGCAAAAGTCCTGCCCATCAGTATGAGTCTAGCTGTGCTTTGAAGTTCTCAGTAAGTGCTAAGCACTGGCAGTATTGCCTTTTAGGGTGTAATGGTATATTTATAGATAGTTCTACATGACAGTCATGGGGCGTCCTCTTCCCATCTTCCACAGTGCGAGCTAGGGGAACGTCTGTGGTCCATGCAACTTGCCTGCATGGACCACAGTATGGGGCACCTTTGGACATGCTGGAAGAAACCTCAGCATCCTTGGGAACMAAAAGCCTCCCCAGGGGCCAGATGGGTGATACTGCAAAGAACTAAGCTGTTTCTTGCTAAGAGAAAAGCTAAGATCTAATATATGACACAGTTATTACAATCAGGAGGTACCACAGAGCTGTGGGGGGAAAAAAAAAAAGCATCTGGGAAAGAGAGATCCCATATTCACATGAAAATACCCCAAGGGCAGAATAAAATACCCCAGGAGTAGACATGTAGAACAAAAAAGCTCCCTAATAGGGATAGTGCTGGGTTTGATTCAGTTGACAAGGAGGGCTCAGCTGAGGGAGGAAACAAGTCCCATGCCCATTCTGTATGCTGCTGCCAGGAGAAATGAATAAGCAAATGGGTGCCCCATATGTTCGCGCTGCTCCACTGAATGTGTGCTTCAGGCACCACCCAGTGAAAGATGCACTGAGAGCTCAAAAAAAAAAAAAAGAGCTGGGTTTACACACATACATCACCAGCGGGGATGGAGCCATAGCTGGCAGAGGTGTGGGATCTTAACCCTAAGCAGCMATCAAAGCCAGTGCTATATCCACTCTCTCCTGCTCTGGATATGCTTGGATTGAGCAGAGAGCACAATACCAAAGAGACCCTGGCTACAGATCTGGTGGAGAAAGGAAGAATAAATCAAATGCTTTACAGCCCCATTACTGTGTGTACACAGATGATACCCATAAACAACCAAAGAACCCAGGCAGTGGATCAGTCCTGAAGGACAGACAGCCACAGACACAACTGAGCCAGGAGCATACCAAGGCATCATGCCAACGTCTGCCTTAACTGTAAGGCTTTGGGGAAATGGARCCTCCTACGCCAAGTGTAATAGGCACAGATGAAGAAAGCTGCYGAGAGGATGGCATGGCTGGGCATGCAGCAGTGGATGTCAGAGCAGTAATTAAACTCCCCCAGTTGGAGCTATACCATTAAGATGAATCTGCATTCCCATTATAAATCCTGCCTGCAAGGGTTTTATAAATAATATAGTTGTAAATATTCACTTCACGTTGATAGTCCATAAATTCTTAGCCCGGGGGCTTGTTCATCTTACTTGTTCCCCTCCCTCCCTCTCTCTCTCATTTCTTGGAAAATTTTGTACCACCTAAAGGGTGGCTGCAGACAGCAGAAGATTGTAAGTGTTGCCAGTTCAGCTGGCCTAGTGCTGTTATCTTAAAAATGACACTTGGCCATTGTCTCAGCACAGGGAAATCAGATTGTACCAGACTTTTTGCTGGTGTAAGTCTAATGTCTCCCCTGGCTTCAGCTGAGTGATGCCCACTGAAACCAGCAGGAAAGCTGGTCTGTCTTTTGCAGGTGGGTATTTCTGAGACTGGTAAGATGATGTGCAGTGGAGCTGTCCGAGTGTTCCTGTACAATGCAAGTGTACGTGAGTGTACACCTGTAAACCACAGTTGTTCTCTGTGCAGTCTTCTAAAATGCTAAGATCTTGCATATCTGCCAGTGGATCTGCTTCTGGCTGGCTTGCTTGCTTTACTTYATTACACCCTCCCGACATCCTGCAGACCACAGGTCAAAAAACACGGGCAGATACAATTACRTCCTGCGGGGTACATCTGTGGGGCTGGACATCTGTGGCTGCTGGGAGCAGCAGGCTGCCTTGCAGCAGGAGGCACGCATCGGGAGCCCRTGTCCTCCGGTCTGGCTGAGCGCGTCTGCTCATTTTGTGAGGCTGCGATTCTGGTCTCACCATTGCTCTGCCCTCTCTGGGGTGTTTGCACCCTGGCCCGAGGCACAGTGATGAGGTATGGTATTAAATATCCTCGCTGTCCACTAGAGTGAACAAGGTATCTCTCTTTTTACAGGTAACAAACAGACCCTCACCTGGGACGCATTAATCCGTGACTCCTGAGAGCATATTACTGCTAAGGTAAGCCAGTTTGTGTAAGGAAGGACACGCTGAAGACCAAGCTAAGGGCTGAATTTAGTCGAGGAGTGAGGGAAATTTGTAAATGAGAAAAAAGGCTGATCATAGTATTCTTTGGAGCTGATGTTGGACATGTGAGGACTGGTTCTGATTACATGACCCCAGCCTGGCTGACAGTTGTGTTTAGTTGTTGAAGGGTGCAGTACGCATTAGTGGTGCAGCCCTCTGTCTCTGAAATCTCTGAGTACACAACCAACTAGAGGCTTTGGGGTGGTGTTGGATGGGTTCCCATCTTACTTGGTGGAGTAAGGCTGTGTTGTGACTACAGGATGCATGTCCCACTGCTCTGTCGTGAGCAGATGAACAGTGGGTCACTGTTTCGACATGGACAGGCAGAGATGGGGACCAGGAATAACAAGGGGAACTGGAAGGGCAGTGGTCAAAATGTGAGTGTTCAGGACATGGTAATCCCCAGTGCAGATGTGGGGAAGCCAACTGTTTAACTGATCCTGAAAGGAGCTGGCAGGCTGCATTGAAAAGAGGGCTTAGAAATGACCCTCCATTCCAGATGGCCCTGTGACTTAGCATTCAAACTCTGGCTGTTCACAGATGGACCTTCTGGAGATCTCCAAGGTCTGTGGGGGATTTCAGTGCTTCAGTCTCAAGGAGAAGTGCTGAGCACTATAGAAAATGACGTTCTGTAGTTCTGGCCTCTGGCATACCCTACAAAAGTTTGTTYGTGTTACATCGCCATGTTCATGAAGTGAGTGGTTGCCTCTTTTTCTTCACAAGCTTCTTGTAATAGTGCTTTTCCAAAGCTGTCTTTGAAATCTCATTCAACCCTTGTCTGCCATACCGGTGAACRCATACAGGCTTTCTGCTGAGGGTTTATCTATCTATACGCATGGCAAGAAGGGTGTTTGTGGTGCTGGTAACAATCCTCATGTGAACACTAAGGCAGTGGACAGGAAAAGCTGAGATGTAATTTTTGGTCCTGCAGATTCTTACTCATGAGTGTGCAACTTGCTGGTAGCTCGGGGCATTGACTACCACTGTTGGATGTGTTGTAAAACCCAGGATGTTCAGAGCAGAGACAGGGCTGTTACTACCAGTTGCAGGGAGCTGCATTATGGCTGTACAAGCATCCCAGCAAGCCAGTCCCTGCTCCAACATACTCACACCCAAAGGTTACTTGCCACTATGGCAAGAAACTCAGTATGTTCCCAAGATGAAGTAGGTCATTATCTAATGAAGCAACATGGTAAACTAAGAACTGATGGTGTTTTATGCCCAAATCAGAGGGAGGATTTGTCCCCTGTGCTACTGTTTGCAGAGTTGCCTGCAGTTTGGGGGAGCTCAATTTGCCTGTAAAGTGATGGTAGCACTGAGCAATGGAGGAGATGGCTCTGTTCCAGCAGCAGGGCTCTGTCCTCAGCATCACCACGCTGTCTGCACAGTGGCTTTTCTGTTCCTGAATGGCGGCAGACAGAAACAAGCTCCCACTGATACACTGACCCCTTTACCTCTCCTCTCAGCCTAGGCTGTCCCAGAGGTCCTCTCCAAAACCATTTTGGGTKCTCCCAGAGACAGATCTTGGCCAGCCTGGCTGGGTGGGTGTATTGGGATGTGGTGGCAGTGGGATGGCAGTGGCTTTTCTCTGGAAGGCATCGATCCTGAGCTCACCCAGCRGCTGGCATGGAGGGGTGTGGATGGGGACAGCTGAGGCTTGGACACCCCTTTTCCTGAGTGCAGCACAGCCCTCCTCCCAGCTCCCTCCCTGCTCCCAGGCAGCCGGGCCAGGTGCCCCTCGCCCGGGCGGGGACACGGGGAGGTGGCAGGGAGCCAGGGCGGGTGTCGCCTCCCTTGCAGCCGCTCCTGCCTGCCGCGGCGCGGACCGAGCGAGGCGGCTCCCGCACCGCCGGGGCACGGRGCGACGAAAGGCGGCACAAAGAAAGAGTCCGGCTCGCCCCGCACCGCCAAGGGGGGCTGCAAACCCACACCACCGAGGAGGGGGGCTTCTAAACCCCGGCTCCCTGCCCCGTACTACCGGGGGGGGGKGGGGGGGGTGGGGTGGTCCTGCAGACCCCGGCCCGGCCGGCACCGCCCGCGCCGCGCACAGCCCTTTGTTGCCTGCCCTGCCCGCCGCTCCGATCCGGCCCGCACCGCCCCGGAGGTGGCGGCCCCGCGCCCGGCTCGCCCGCAGCATTTACCTTCCTAAGCAGCCGGAGGATGTGCACGGCGTGGTCCCGCTTGTGCTCCCGGATGGTGGCCTGGATCTCCCGCAGCCACCCCACCCGCCGCACGTAGGGCGCCGGCGAAGCTTTCCGCAGCACCCCGGGCAGCTTCTGCGGGTGGAGAAGCAGGGAGGAAAGGTGGAAGTCGCCCCGGCCGCCCTCCAGCCTGCCGGCGCAGGGCTCCTCGGTGCTCTCCTCCTCCAGGCTGCTCTGCCGGCTCAGCCGGGAGCCCATGGCCGCGCTCCGGCCGCGATGCCGCCGCGCTCCGGACCGGGCGGGCACGGGCTCTGGGCCGGGGGAGGCGCCGGGGGAGGCGGGGGGTCCGGGCCGCCCCGCCCGGCCGGCCCCGCCCGCGCTCCCCGTGCTCCCCGAGTGGTGGTTCCCGGCGCTCCCGCAGGAGTAACGCCCCGGGGGTATTTTATTTGCTCGGGTCCCTGCCCCAGCACCCGCCTCCCCAACGTCTGGGCAGCCCTCGCTGCCTYTTCTCCCGGAGGCGCCTCCTCCTCCCGGGTTTGTTCTGCCGGGAGATGCTTGGTGGAGAAGACAAAGAGAGAAGCGGATGCTGCCGGGACCGCTCCTTGCATCCAGGCACATTGGGGAGCTTATTTTCCTAGGCAAACTCTTTGAACACTGCAAAAGGTTGTCAAGATTAACAGTGGTTCAAAACACGCCATCTGGCTGGGACTGCTTCTGTGGGCTGTGTTTTCTATCAGCCTGCTGTTGGACCCCGGGGAGGTGTTTTGACAAATCTAGAAAGTGGCAGGAATTTTGCCCACTACACGCTGTCTGCAGCTGATAGTACGATGCTGGCACCATTCCTTACCTGCTGTGGGTAGAAGTGTTTTCCTTGTACGCATCCCTCCGTCMGCCAGCAGTGCACAGCAAGCTTAGCACATGCTTTTCCTCAAACAAAATCACTGCCATCCAACAGGATGGTAAAAAACAAAGCCTGGATCCCATCTCCAGCCACGGAGATTTTGCAGGCAGCTGAGTCATGCTCCCAGTATAACCAGTGGCTCAGCCTGACCTTCCACTTTCTGGGGCTGGGGCCATGGGCTCACTTCTGTTCAGGACTATCACCACACTGAGCCCAGGTGCCCATGATGGACCGCAAGTCCTGCACAGAGAGCAGGAGTGTATGGTAGCTGTAATGTGAGGGCACACAGCTATAGGAACAGCCTGGGGTTCCCACTGCCTTGTGCATCCATTAGACAAGTATCATCYGATGCATCTGCAGAAGAATCTGTTCTTGTGGCCATTGGGTCCTCATTTTGGAGGAATGGGGATGGCCATGGCTCTTTGCTGTACAGAGCCAGCAAGGTTCATTTTCCTTCTCAGCATTCCTCAGAGCCGTGAATGGGGATGGAGATGTGGGTGGTCTGCATCATTGCAGCCTCTTTCAAATATTCTACGGGTGACCTGAATCTGGCTTGAAGAGACAGGGACAAAATGGGACTGGACGCTAAAGCAGCCTGGCCAATGCATCAATTTTGTCACAGTATTGACAGGGWTCTCTAACCATGATAGGCCAAATTCAGACGGCCCTTCTCGGAGTTTTACTCAATGTTTGATCAGACAAAAGCCCTGACTGTCCATGTCCCTGTTATTCCCCTCCCTGCTCTAGCTAAGCACCTGCAAGAGAGAAATTCGCATCAACAGATCCTGAGATATTGCTGAGCCTGACTCAGGCTAATCCCATTTGGAGGGAGTAGATGCTGAGTAAGGACTTCAGGATCTGGTCGGAGAGCTTTGAGAGAGGCTGGGTCAAGAGAAAATCACTTGTATGGGGTGCAGCATTATGGCTGCGGGAGTGTCACTGGGAGCAAAGGGAAGGACAAAAASTGCCTGGCTGGAGCAATGGGTAAAGGTGTCAATGGAGGGTTGCGCAGTGGCCTTTCCCCACCATCTGGCAGCTGGACAGGCTGCCTTAGATCTGTGCTTCGGCCTGCTCTGTTCTGTGAGTGCTGCTGAAAGGAGAAGCAGCAATAGCAGGGTTTGTAACCAAAGGATCAGTTTAATAGCAGAATGGCTTGTATGGCTGAATTGTCTCATACCTTATCTCTGAGAGTCAGGAGAAGGAAATATAATCTGTAGTTTACACTTAGGYGGGGATGAGACCATGTGCATTGTACCAAGGCGGTGGGAGAACTGGGGCAAGCAAGCGGCTCAGACGATGGCACTGTTACCAGGCTACCTTCTCTGTGTGACTTGAAAATATCCCGCCACAGATCAAATCCTCTTAACAAACAAGCAAGTGCGGGAGCAGTTCAGCTGTCTCTCGTCTGTGTGCTTTAAACTGGAAACATTATAATAGCATGAATAATGGGAGCTAATGAGAAACATATCAATGCTCCCCTTGGTTTTATTGAAGGAGAATGGCTGGCTGGCAGCTCTTTGAAGATGAAGAGATAATCCTGTCCTATCAGTGTGTGCACTTTCAAAGGGCACATTAYAGCAAGTGGGTGTATTTCTATAGCTAAGATGGTCATCAAGATTTGCTGCATATAGAGGGAGGAGGCAGGAGTTTGCTTGGGAAGAGTAGACTCTGTCAGAGACTGCATCCTCTGGTCCTATGCAGCCCTGGGAGAGACTGAGCCAGTAAATGAGGATGCAAGACCTGGGGGATACCAATCTGCAGGAGTGTCCTCACCTTCCCTTTCCTCTTTGCTGTGGTGGCAACGACACCTGAAAACTCTACAGGGAGATAGATCAGCTCATGAGCTTGTTGGGTAGGACAGAGTGGGGACTGCAGGGCCTCTCACAGCGACCACAAGCTGTCGTTTTGAGGCTTGGAAAGAGGATTCCTCCACCCCATCGCAGTGGATATTAGCACCTCTCAGAAGGATGTTAACTTACTTCTAACCTGAACACAGGTGTATATGGTGCTGCCAACTGCAACTAGCTGGGTGCAGCATGGCTGAGTTATAGTTCTCCCAAAAATCTCTCCTAAGATGAGAAATGGGAAAAATAGAAAGCAAACAGAGATCCTCTCACTATTCACTCAAATYCTGTGCTGTAAGCTCATCTCCTTGTTGTCATCCCAGTGTCCAGTAATGGGAACGATCCCAGCTCCTGGCCTTTAGGGCAGGTAAGGAGAGCTCAGGTCAGTGCCAGGAACAGAAGAGCGTCTGCACTGGATCGGAGTGCAGGTCTCTTTCCCCCAGGGTCCTGAATTAGCAGTAGTTAACAGAGGATGCCTAGCGAGGAGCATAAGAACAGTGCGTGCAGGTTGTTGTGTTCCTGAATACCCTCCTCACCATCAGCCATCTGTAGTTCAGGAATTTCCGGAGGTGGGGATCTCTGCATTTAATAGTCCTTCATGGGTTTTTCCTAAACCTTTTTTGAGCCTAAGCAAATTTTGGGCATCCATAGCATAGCATCTTATGGCAGTGAGTTCCACTGCTCAGCTGTGTGTTGTGTGAAGAAATATTTACTTTGTTCTGAATCTGTCACTTACTGTTTTCATTTAATGCTTTGTAGCTTAAATATTGGAAGAGGCAGCAGGCAGTCATTCCTTATTAATTTTCTCTAAGCCATTCTCAAACGCTATGTTTGCAGGTTTCTGGTTCCCAGGCTGAAGTCTTGGTCTCGTACAGAAGCCATTTCTGGTTCCCAGGCTGAAGTCTTGGTCTCGTACAGAAGCCATTTCAGACCTTAGATCATCCTTAACTAGCTCCCTTCCCCTCCTCTAGTCCTGCTGTAGCCTCTAGTGAACTGGCACAACAGCCATGGGGATGCAGATACACCCTGGAGCTACCTGATAGCACAGTGAGGTTTGCGGGTTTGCTCTGTTTGTCTCCTAGCACTCACTTTGCTTTTTTTATTGCTTTTGAGCCTTGGGCTGATGCTTTCATTGAACACTCCTGGCTTGTTCTTGCCATCGCACAGCATACTTAGCCCCCATGACTGGGTTTGCCCATCAGYAGACTGGGGAAGGGATAGTACTTGCGCACTGCTTATGATTGCTCACCCCTTATGAATTCACACTGGCACCGTGGTCAGAAGTTGCCAAGGCCTCTCATTTTTATATCGTCTCATCCCTATAGGGTCTGTGACGTATGCAATGCTAGGCTGGGAGATAGGGCTCACATGCTGTGGCTGGGAAGGTTGTGGCTTCCTCCCTGACCCAACCGGAGGGTTGCCTTGAGTTTGCACTGTATAATGTGCCTCTGCCCTGTTTGGGCAGTGCTCATTGCCGTAGCACTCCCTGCAGGGGCTGCAGAGCTGGATCGCTGCAACCAGAGCTCGTGCCACAGCCCTTTTCCTTGAAACACCCCGTGGTGCTCACGGTGTGACTGCAATTCCAATTGCCCCTGCCTGGGAGGAACCAGGCACACGCACGCATGCGCACACATGCACTCGTGCACCGTACACTCACTGGGGCTGTTCTGATTTGTATGCTGGTCAAGCTGGATTTGAATGACAATCCTAATTATGCTTGCCTTGTATATGATGAAGGTTACATTTTTGACTGTTGTTGCTGGGCTGGAAACGTAATTGATTAATTTAGCGTTTAAGAAGGGAAAGAGGATTAAGGCGGTGGTGAGGCTGTGCTGCCAGACACTGCATTGACTGCCTCACACTTTCACAGCTTCAGCTTTTGTTTGCCTGCAAACCAGCTTGTCTGAGCTCCCRAGTTGTTATTTCTTGTGGCTCTGAGCTTGTTGGCAGATCCCTCAAAGCCAAGCCTCCTGCAGGGAAGGGAGCTGTAGCCCTAGAGAGATACATGCAAAAAGCTAGTCCAGGCTCCAGGTTTAATTCTGTTATATCTGGAGGCAAGTGCACTTGCTGTTTGTCCATGATCTGTCCAAGGGGAAATGTATGTGGGGAGCTTCACAGCCCAAACACCTATAAACTCTTGACGGAACAAAGCAGCACAGACCTGGAGAAGATCCGCCTGTCCATGACAGCACAGTTTCAGGGAAGAAATCCCCTTAATGGTTGTACAGAGTACAGGGAGGTGGGGAGATAAAAGATGAACGCAGCATCAGTTGGACTGTGGTCTTAGGGAGTTCCTGCAGCATCAGTGCTGGCAGTAGCAATTGCATGCAGACAGGCACTGCTGAGACTCTGCACTTGATGGAGAAATGGTAGCAATATCCCATGTAATATTGATTAGGTCTTAAGCCTTTTGCTTCTTGCAGCTGARGCTCTTTGCAGCCCATGAGGCCCCTTGGTGGTGCTCTGGGTCTGAGGCATGCATCTGTGCAGTGATGGGTTTCAGAAAYGACAGAGTTCTGCTGAGTAATTATGGACACTGGTCTGCTCATTATTGGGCAAATTAATCTAGTTCTAGCAGGGCCCATAAAAGCAGATTTGTTGGCCTGTATATTGCCTGCACAGAGAATCTTAACAACTTTTGATCTTGTGGTCACAGTTAAATTGGACAACATTGCTGCAAGCACAGGGAAGGTCACCAGTCCTCTCCAGTGATGCATGGCATTATACTGACTTCTTAGCACAGGAGAATACTGAGCTTCCACTACTTTTCTGATGAATTAATTAGGTATCTGAAGTACATGGAGGATTTCTGTTACCTCCATTCTGGGAGCACACTGCACCTGTTTCATTTAGATGAATTTTACCTTGCTTAAATTAAGCCAGACTGTGAAGCTGGATACTGTGTGAGGTTTGGACACGCAGTCTTGTGCCGAACTGCTGCAGCGGCTGTAGTGCCTGGCAGAAAGGCAGAGCAAGCAGCTCTGACAGCACCACCAGAGATGCCCATCACAGCTCTGGAAGCATCGGGGCCAGCCAGGCTCTGCACAGAGGCCTTACCCTTCCTGTCCCGTCCCACTCAGGAGGTGTATCACACACCTCCAGCATGGGGTATCTCTTCCAGCCCTGTGGGAGCTTTCAGAGGGAGGTGGTGGGAAGCCTTGACTCTTCTCGCATTCTGCTCCAGGCTTGCACTTCCCTGCTCTTTCCCTCCACCTTCTCCACTTCTCCATTGCTGCCTGACCCTGCATGTGCTTTCCAGACACCTTTTCTGTCCTCCCCAGCTCCCTGCTTTCCCCTGGCAGACCTACAAGAAGCCCTACAGAAAGGGAAGGGAGAGTCACTGGGACCGGCAGGAGGCCTTTTGAGGCAACAGCACAAGGTCCYCTTTATAACACCTTGTGCTTTTGATCAGCCTGTAAAGGGGGGCAGTAAAGTAAAAAAAAAAAAGCAGAGCAAATGCAGTTAATGAAGCAAATGCCAGGAAGTGGCACCTCCAGGGGCAGTCCGTGGTCCCGAAGGGCTGCTTTGCTGTTCAGCCACCTGCCTTTGGGGCACATGGTGGCTGCCTGCCTGCTGATGCTTTCACAAGGCTGGTGGGAGGTGTAGGGGAAGGCCCTGGCACCTCTCCAGGCATTACCGTACATTAGACCGTTTGATAGGCTCAGCTAAGACAGGAGGAACAGTGGAGGAAAGCCCTGCAAGGACTTAAAATGTGCCTTGGCATGGGGCTCTCACATTTCCAGCCTTTAAGAGGCAGAAATATCTGATCTTATAATACGTCCCTCTGGGATCCCTTTTTTTGTGTSTCTCAAAAATATTTCTAAAGAGCTTTTAGAAAACCTGGCTTAGAAGGGACCTCCAYAGTTTAAGGCTATGAGCTGGAGTTACAGTTTCATAAAAGAATTAAACCATCTTAAGCCCATACAGGAGAGGCTGAAGGCAGTGCCTGGTGCTGCTAAGCTTCTTTTGGGGTTTGAAACCGCTAAGTGTGCAGATTATATTGGCTGTAAGCATTTTAGCAGCAGTGCTAAACCACTGAGAACAACCACAGGCCTCCAGGGGAGTACGTGGACCAGGTGCTGGAGGCCAGACAGCCAGACTGTGGAGGTCTGATCTGAGCAGGCACAGTGCATAAAAATGCTGGCAGCTGGTTTGAGTGGTGTCTGCACGGGAAAATCAATGCTCTCACCATCACTGGCTCTGGCAGAGTGAAGCGAGTCCAGCCATCRGGATGACACATAAGAAGTCCTCCTGCTAAGGAGGACGCCACTAAGACTTTCATGTTCTCCAAAGGCCTCAGCACTTTTAAAAAAACTTTTTAAAACTCGTTTACAGTTCATGGCAGGCCTGGAAAAGTGACCAGCTGTTTTTGTTTCTTCCCAGCTTGACTAGTTTTTCTCCATCTATATCCAAAGATAAGAAGACATCTCTCAGCTAAAAAACCCCAAGTACTTACAGAGTAGTACAAGAGTACAAGAAGCAGGGCTCGAAGTGGCAACTGGAGCATAAAAGCTTTCTCTGAAGCATTTCCTCCTCTGCCCAGGAAGCTTTCAGAGCCAGGTTGTTACACGCCAGTGCCCCAGCATTTAGACTTAGATGGGTGATCAGAAGCAGGTCTCCGAGTCTGTCGGTGAAAGCCCAATGCTGAAGGGGCTCCTGTGGCTGTTCTGTACTGCTCAGCCAGCCTCTGGCCACTGGACTGGAGCTGCCCCCTGGAGCTTGCATGAGCCTCCCTCCAGCTTGTGCCCTGGTCACCAGTGTCACCCACGCCAGCCTTTGGAAGCTAAGAGCCAGTGAGCCAAACTGGTGTCCTGTTTACACCATTGATGAATTTGGACCTTACACTGCTGGCGTATGATTTATGTTTTGTCTCTCACCTAAGACACTTTGAGGGATTCACCYTGTGGGGTGTGAACTTCGGTGATGCCTAGACCCACTTCAGTCTGCAGGGCAGTGCCCTGAGCAGACAGACAGGAAAGGGTAGTGCTGCCCGCCTTGATCTTTTCCAGAAGGCTGCAGCATAGCCGGTCCAGTGCTGCTCCCTTCAGCAAACAGGCTTTTCCGAGGAGTCTTGTCTGTGTCATTARTACCTGGCACCTCTGAGCTGCTCAGCACAAAAGCTCTTTTGGGCTTTGCCAGGTTCAGGTTTGGTTTGGATAACACCCATGTATGCCACTTCTGCCTTGTTCACAAAGCTTGCTGCTCACCTCAGTGCCATCCTGCACACACTGTCCCTCGTGCAGTGCTATGGATGGAGCCTTTCCAGACAGGCTGTCAGAGCCTATGATCTTCACCAGATGCATTAACTGTGTTAACCTTTGAAGTAAAGTGAATTTCTCATGTCAGAACAGCAGAGGCCAACGTACAACCTTCCACCTTCCCCTGCTTTTTTTTCTCACCATGAAAAATGCTTTGGCCTTTTCTCTGCTTACTACAGCAGTTTTGCGTGGTTTAGCCCATGTTTGCCTCATCGCGTCAGTCCGCACAGTTCACTTGTAAGGCATTTCATCCACGCCTTAAAGAAATTGAGGAAGATGAGGTTGGGAGGGCTCTGGGGCACAGGTCCTGCCTCAGTGATTGCAGGCAGCAGTGCTGAAAAGGAAGAAAACCAGAGGGAAGAGTGAGCTGCTTTAGAGGAGCTACCTTGTGAAAAATGCTTTTAAGAGCAGTGACCAAGTACCTCTCTCCTTTGCACCATCATCCCACAGGGCAAAGAAGAGGTGCCAGGCTGCCATTCCCCAGACCTACCCTGAACCCAGAGGGACTGCTGATGGGGTACCAGGCCCTTGGCGTTTCTCCCCGCACTCCCTCTTGTCAGGTGGTATTTATTATCCGCCAGGCTGATGCAGCCTCACAGTGAAATAGGACAGTCGATCCCAGGGAGGATTTCCCCCCTCTTTTTGATGCAGTTTGAGCCAAATATAGGGCTGCTCCGTGAACAAGACGTTTGCGTGCCTGAGGCAGTGAGCCTGTGCTTGGTGAGGAATAGCAGCTCATGTCCAGGAGGCAGGGGCATGGTTGCGGGCCACGGCCCTTGCAGGGCCGTCCAGCTTTGGTGCAGCGCAGGCAACCCTTTGCCTGGACAGGACAGGATGGGATGCTGAGGGGATGCAGCAGGGCAGTGGCAAGGGGGCACCCCATGGAGGGGATACCCCCGTGGGATGCTGCCGCTGGCAGCTGCCTCCTTTGGACAACTGGCAGACGCCCTTGTCCGAAACGCCACAGATCGCAGGCTGGCTACCTTTGAATTTCCTCCCATCTGTGCCATCTAGTGCCCAGTACAAGAACTGGGACTGACCCAGCCTCTCACCCACAGGGGAACAGCTCGGCTGCTCTGGAGAAGAGGCTCTCCTCTCCCTGGGCCAGGCGCCAAGCCCTGGGCCAGGCAGGGATGTGCTGGGAGGACCCCTGAGATGCCGCACCGCCTGCATGGAAAATCCCACTTAGCTCCAGGTAGGATCGCAGCGCGCAGGTGTGTCTGTGGGGCGGATGGAGCGGGGAGAGTGACTCTGTTCGGAGGCTGGAGGTGAGATGAGRCTGGGTGATATTACGCTGCCAGAGGCTCCAGGTAGGGAGAGGAAGGCTTGAAGCTCTCGGGAATACTGCCTTTGCTTTTCAGGCATTGCATTCCTGTGGCATGCTCTGACGCTGCACATGTGTTTTAAGGGATGAAAATACTGACCTCTGACTGGAATTCTCCTATTTGGATAGATTTCAATGCTATTCCGAGGGGAGCTACAGTTAGCTTTACTTAAGTGAACACCCTAGACCGTAAACCACTTTTTTTTTTCAATATAACTATAGGTTGTTGGGCATAATCTTTGTTACGCCGTTTCTTAGGTAAGTTCCTTGCACTAAGTTATTTTTTCAAAAAGCTTCTATAGCTGTAGCTTGATTTGTCAGCTTTGATTCTTAACTCTGCCTCTGTCCTCTTTATCCTTTTCAAAGGAATACTTTTCCTCTTTACAGACCCAGTTTCATTTATTAGCTCTAAATCAGAGGGGATGAATCAGGAGCTAACAAATTCTTGCTTCCTTCTTGCTGCATTTTTTTCACAAATCTGTATAAGATATTTAATGGTGGTGAAAGAGCTGCTAACTTGAACCCACCAGTATGTATCTATCTTCATATTGGTTTATCACAGCCAGGCATTACATATTTCTCTATATTGAATTTCATCTGCTCTTATTTGCCCTGTTTCACAGATGTTTTCAAGTTTTCCACAAGCTCTTTGAAATTCTCCTGATGTCCTTTGCTAGCTCCGTATGTTATCTTCTGCCATCTCATTACTGGGCCACAAGTAAATATATTGAACATGCTGCCTCTAGCATCCATAGGGCACCCCACTCAGCTTTTTCCACATGAAGTTTTGATCATTTGTTCTTTGCTTATAGCTTTTATTGGATTAAAAATGGTTATCTGATATCTGCTTCCCAGAACTTCTTATTAGTGACTTCAGGGAGTTAGTAGTAAAATCGTTGAAGGAGCAGGTGAACATATTCTTGTTCTCGGGATCACATCCAGGAATCTGTGAGCTCTGCTCCTCTTTGCTTGTGAACTGTATCTGCTGATTTGCATCCCCTCAAGCTCTGCAGGTTTGCCTCTCCAGGATATATTGCACAGGCACATCATGCTGTTTCTGAAATGTAAATTTTCCTACTAATTTATTTTTTTCTTGGTACTTAAGTAAGCCTGATTGCTTAGGAACTCTCAGTAGCCTTTTCAAATGCAAAAAGGTAGAATTGCCCCTTAGCGTCTGATAGGTAACTGGCTGTAGTGATAGCTCAGTGGTTTTGGAGCTGGCATGCTCAGAGCTCTCCTGGGGCTGCTATTGATCTTGGCATGTTATTGCTTTTGAAGGGACTGATCTTTGAAACCGGGGCTCCAGGAAGTCATTTAAGGATGTGTTCGTATCCTGCTGAGCACTAAAACTGTGAGGATTTCAGTAGGAAGGAAACTTATCTTGAAACAGATGCAGTGTTTATCTGCTTTCCCTAATTAGCGCTCCATCTTCCTGGAGGTGGTATTCTCCAAAGCATCCCCTGGGCAGCGGGAGGCCAGTGCTGGTGTCAAAGCCCCACTTACCCAAAGCTTAATTGGTCCCAGCTGTGCTCTGGAGAGCTCTGGTTCTGCGGGGCCTGGGCTCGGGGCAGGTGTTGCGCTGTGCTGCCCCATGGCTGTTTGCACACCTGCAGTTCCYCTTCTCCTGAGACCGAGCGCTGCAGAGGCAGGGTTGGTTCTCCAGCAAGCTCCCGGCTTCTCACAGGTCCGTAAGCTCCTTTATTGCTGTCTCTCAGCTCTTTGGGACTCATGGTCTCTAGGTGCTTCACACCTTCCCCTGTGTAATTCACTCCCAAGTCTGTTGGTGTGCCACAGTCTACACAGGCTTTAAAGAGTTTGTGTGAGATGGATGCCAGCAAGAGTCCCTTCTGCGGTTTGTCCCCRGAGCCCCTTAATTAACAGGGAAGCCCAAAATCTCTGTTTTACATGCAAGGAAATGGAGGCTCAGACAGGCAATGTGATTTATTGCAATTGTCTAGCAGCAGAAACAGGAGTAAACCCCCTTTCCCTCCCCAGTCCTCAGTGCTGTAACCCCAAGGCTGTGTGTTTCCCTTCACCCAGCCCCTGCCCATGCAGCAGAGTCAATGCGGGTGCCCGGCTGTAACTGGGGAGGTTTGGTGCAGGGGGCTCGTTCTTCTGTGCCGAGGAGGTTCTTGGCCTTACATGCATCATCTTCCATTCTGCCACGGCAGTGGCTGTGCCTGCGTATCACAGGGGGTCGAGGCCTGGGCAGGGCTGAGCTCATTGYGGCAGCTGAGCCTGGCCCTGGCCGGCCCGTCTGGTTAGAGCAGTGCAGGGAAGGGGTTGTGTGACAGCTGGGCTCCCGGCTCCCCAGACGTGCGTCCCAGCTTTAATTACAGTGACACTGCTGCCTGGGTGTAATTAGCAGTTGAGAAACTCTGAGTGTGATTTTAATAAGCTGAGAGTAATGCAATTTGTCTTTTCTATAAGAGATGCTTTGCAAACAAAAACCGTAATTAAAAAGCACACACACAGGGCAAACAGCAACTGTGCAGTGGGTGCGTTACTGCTGTATGTGCAGCACGTCTGGCACGCGGCCTGACCTGGCACAGGGGTCCCCCTTCGGGGCAGTCTTCATGATGGGGTTCCTGAGGGACTAACATGTAAAAACTGCAGGATTTGGCTCAATTGTGGATTTTACAAAAGGCTCTTCCCAATCTTCACAGCTTCCCTTTGATATAATGTTGTTCCTTGATAAGGATGAGTCTCCCGGGTGCCATCCTCCCCATTTCTTTTCATTCCTGTCACCATTGTGTTTCTGTGCTCTCCCGCACAAGCCCAAATTAACCCGAGGCTGGTGGGATCTCTGTGGCCGAGGCCAGCAAGGCAGCTGGGGCGGCGTGGGGAGAGGCAGGAAGCCCTTTCAAGAGCAGCCAGCATTTCTGGTAGCCTCAGATCTGAACAGCTGGACCAAGCCCTGGACTCTGCCTCTGTTCCCTGCTCCTTCCTGCTCTCTTAAAAAAAAAAAAAGTCTCTTTTATCTAGTCTTCTGTCTCTGCATAGGCCTGCCCTGCCCCGCTGGAGTTCAAAGTTGATTTCTGACCATGGGAGCTCTCATGGGGGAGCAGCCCCATTGAGTTCCCAAGGTCTGTTTCCCTCAGACCCCCATTACACACCAGGGCTGACCTCCCCAGCAAATCGTCCCTCTTTCCCAGTGCTGCGAGGCAGCTGTGCAGGGGACAAGGGGGGAAATGGAGGCACAACGGCTACCAGAAAATGGTTATACTGTCTCCCCAGGCATCAGAGGGCCAGTCGGGGATATGGATCTGACATTGGAGGAAGGGAGGAGAGTGGGAATATCGCCCCAGCCTGTGGGAAGCCCCGTCTGCTGGGGAAGGTGAGGGACTTTCCCCAGGAGGGCCACTTGCCCCCCTGCAAATGTCCATTTGAGCCTGATGGCAGTGGCTGCTGCGGCTCTCGTAATTTAGGGGGTGCTTATGTTTGTAATACCCCTCCTCTCGATCTGTGGGAGACACCCTGATCTTTGAGAGTGCAGAGCCAGAGAAATGCCCATGATTTCCCATCCGTTGCCATTTCTCCCTGCTTGGGAGCAGTGGTYAGGGGTCCCAGGTTGCTAAGGGGAGGTTAAAAGCAGCTTGCTCACTCATATCCCTTTGGCTGTGCCATGCAGGTGTGACTGGCCTGCTGCCTGCTCTGCCAGCTAATTGCAGCCCTGGCACACTGGGAAAACAAACAAAGCCTTCCCCAGCGATCAGGTTGAAATGCGGTAAAGGGATCTGCGATTCCCACTGGCAGTGGAAATGGTGGCAYGTGTGGGCTCAGCAGATGGCAAAACATCCAGGATCCACCCCATCCCAACACAGAGAGGCTGTGGAGCCAACGCAGAGCAGCCCATCTATGTGGGATGGAGGGGGAGAACTGATGGGGCCGAGCTCATGTGCAAGCTTGGTCGCTGTGCAGTGCTGCGTGTCCAGCCTCTGCGGCATGCGTGCTCCTCCCAAAGCCGTGGCAAGTGGGTCTTCCCAGGAGCCATGCTGGTACAGCCTCTGCCTCTCTGCCTCCAGCCCAGCTGGCCCATTCACAATTTCCAAGAYAGGTTGCAAGTGCTTTGAGGCAGAGGCTTGTGATTCTGATATCTCAAAAGCAATGGCCATCTCTGGTGCCCTTTGCAGCACCAAAATAAACAAGCCTAAAGAAGGCTGGGCAGGGGGCCAGATAAACTAGGCAGGGACTCTTTTCTCCCACCTAGGGCTTTGGGACCTGTACTTGAGATGTGAGTCTTGTTCTCCAGACAGCAGGTTGCCTTTCTCAGGACAGGAGACCTATTGGTGTTTGAGCACTTATCCCTTCCACAGTCCTATGTTATGCTCTGCCCAGAGGAGGAGATGCTGCAGGCATCAAACCTGTCAGGTTTCTGCACTCAGATGCAGAGGGCATTCAAGACAGGCTCCTGTCTCTGTGGTCTGCTTTTGTATGAACTTTGTGACCACTATCCTGGGAAAGCACGGAATCATCCAGTGATTTCAGTGTATACCCTTGGGCTGGTGGAAGATGAACATACTTGACTGCTTTGCTGAAGCATGGGCTATGACAGGAGCCTGCCCCATTGTACAATAGTGTCCATCCCACATGTGGGCTATGGCTCGAGGATGTTTTCACCAAGATTAAATCTGTACCATGCATTTCCCTCTTAAGGTCAAAACTGTTGGGTTGCAAAAGGCCACACAGCGATGAACGGTATTACCCAAGTCTTAACTGGACTAACTGTGAGCCTGAAGGACTAGGGGAGTACTCGGAGCTGCAGGGAGTGACATGTTTAGAAAGGAAAATTCATTTATTTCCCAAGGCTGTCATTCTGGGGAGCAAACAGAGAGTGTTGAGCTGGCTGAGAGCCGTTGGAATAAAACAGATGTAAGTCCAGATTCTCACTTACAGCATGAGCTGTCTGGCACGGTATGCAACCTTCCCGTGTAGTGCTATATGAATTACCTGTACTGCTGCTGAACACCCTCCTCACCTGCCCTCAGCAGCGAAAAGGGTCCTGGTGTAAATCAGAGCTCCCAAGCCCATGAAACTCTTGTTTCTGGGTGTTCATCCCAGAGATGGGTTGGCCCTCTGGAGACTGGTGGAGGTGTAGCCAGAAAGTACGTAGCCTCTGCACACTCAGTGCACATTAGCACTTTATCTAAAGCCTTCTCAGGGACCCAGTGAAAATTCACCCCACGCAGCACCTGAACAGCCATCAGTGGCTGTTTGCTCCTGCAGCACCCTCGGAGACGGGCTGATTCYCACTGCCATGTCAGCTGAGCAGCCCTGCAGCGTGCAGTGGTGGAGGCAGGCACCAACAGGCCTAGGGATGCGGGCTGACAAGTGGGGATAACAGACCTGGGGATGGCTGCACTGCTTCTGGCCTCTGCTGCGTGGCCCCATCCCTCTCTGAGAGGCTGCAACCCTGACCCTGCTACGGGGCAGGAGCTGCTAAGTGGTCGAGGTGAAAACCGGCCATACTAAGGTAACCCAGGACTGATTCTGGCTTACCAGGATGTGCTGAATTTTATGCTGAGAGGTTTCATTTGTTGCTCCGATAATAGAAGAGCTGATCCTGCAGCAGAAACTGCTGAGAAAGGGATAAGAAGTTGTGAGGCTTCCTGAGGAGCGCGGCTGTCCCAAGGTGAAGTTAGGGCGGGCTGCACACACAGGTCTCAGTGGGGCTGAGCCTCCGGTCAGTGTTTGTTCATGTCCAGGAATAACTTCTGAGCCTCACATCTCTGAGTCCCACTAATTCCTAGGCAGAATGGAAAAAAAATTTGTGGAGGTCTATATAGTGGACCTTGGCTCTTCCTGGGAAAAGTCCTTATTCCTCTGGTTTTAGGGCCCTCTTGCTTTGGTTAGACTTTAACAGCAATTAGTCACCCAACAACTTTCTATAATAATCTGCAAGTTTTCCATTAAGTGGCAAACACTTTGAACTTCTCCCCAGCTCCTCTGCTGCAATCTAATCTGCTGTCATTTTTCACAGGGAGATGGAGCTACCCTTTTGTTTTATTCATTTTCTGTGTACAGTGGGGGAGAAACATGAGAAACAGCAAAAACAACAGCCCATGGAGCTCCAGGCACTGTGCAGTTAGATCATTGTCAGCCTCTGCACTTGTCACTTCCAACTGCGGCTGGATTTACTGTATATACCGGACACATGACAGGGAAGAGAGCATGTCTAGCAACATGCTTAAAGGAGTCTGCGGGGAAGATTCCTTATTCCAGCCTGGGCACTGACCTGCTCTGTAGCCCTGRGCAAGATTGTCTCTGTCGCCCTGTCTCTAAAATGCGGATATGAATGCTTTTCTCATGTCAGCCTGTAAGGCTCCCTTGGCCCTGATGGTAGTTTAAAATTGCTGTTAAGTAGTAAAAAATTTTGTGATGATGGTGATAAGTATTTGGCAGTCTGGACAGGTTATGGAGTTTGGGGATCTTCCTGTAGATGCGGCGAGTACTGGAGGCTGTTATTTGGTAGGCAGCTTTACACAGCCTCCCCTGTGTCTCTCCCTCTCTTACCATGAGTATCAGTGGACAAATAGGGGAAGGGACTTACTATGACTCTGTTCTTCCTCTTTGTGCTTACAATTTGGTTAGAGCTCGCTCTGCCACCCACCTGGCACRCTTAGGCTGCCTCCAAACTATCCTGTAAAAGACATGCTGCACCTTGAGCTTTCCTTGYGATGGACGGGGTCTGCTGCAGTTGTGGTCGTGCCTACCAGGGGTGCAGATTTCTTCTTTGGATAAGGGTATCAGAACAATTCAATGTTTCTGTTGAACCCAACAGCCCCAAAGTCAGGCCCCCTCCAAAGCAACAGAAGAGAGAGTAGTTGACTGAGATCATGTTTATGTAATTTGCAGGGGAGTGCAAATATAGTGGTCAAATCGTACATATGTAAGAGAAAGCTAGTTTGTCCTAGATCTAAAAAAATCTCTCATGCAGCCTTCCTAGCAGTTAGAAGGGGATCTAACTCAGATATGTACCTTCTTTTGAGTCCTTTGACRCTATCAAAGCAGGCCCATCCTTAGGGTAAATGAGATTCAGACCATGATCTGGTGTACAGGAACAGTCCTTACAGTGTTTTAAATAGCTCCCTTACTTAGGCTGGCACAGTGTTACATGAAGAGGACAGGGGAGATCTCTGGCTGAAAAATAACCTGGGAAGAGGAAAAAGTAAGATCGTCCTCCAGTCCAGTTCACTATGCATTGCACAAGCAGCTCTGCTTGCAAGAGTCATKCCCACATCTCCCTTCCCCACCCAAACCTAAGAACTAGCCATGGAGGTTCCTGTTGGTGCGGGATTTCTATTCTATGAGCTGGTGGCATTTATTTGGCAGCTGTTACATGATCCTGCAGATCTTGAAAATGAATTATTTTCCCTTTGGAGAGCAACAGTACATCCTTGAGAGATTTCCTCTCCATAAACAGGCTACAAGACTTCCTCTGATGAAGAGGGGCAGGATGTGCCTCTCAAGAACTTCCCAGGTCAGTGTCCAGGACACCACCTTTTATGGCATGCACGTTCCTTCTCCCCCACAAATCTCTCAGCCTCTATGGCCATGGAGCTGGGCAGTGCTCCAGCATCAGCTAACCTCGAAGAGTGCAGGAATGGGATTTTTCCTAACAGGGTGGGTATGGGGACAACAGAGCTCTAATGCAGAGGGTGTCATTGCTGTCAGGGCTTGTGCCACAGGCAAAACCAGCAACTGGCAGAGTATTGTTCGATGCATGAAGAAAAGGAAAGAAACAACTTTGCCAGTATGGATTCACTCCTGGGACTACCCAACATCGAGGTATTGTCTCCATTCAAGTCTGATCTTTCCTTGCTCTCCACCCTCTGTGCTGTTCCCTTTACCGTGAGAAAGTACGGCACGGAAAGTGTCTGCCCACTGTGTTCTCAGCTTGCCCTGAGAGCCAGCAATTCTTCAGGGACAGGGAGGGGGAAGGGTGGCATGCCTTCACTGCTCAAAGATACGACTTCATTACATCACCCTCCCTTTCTGACCACTCCCATATATAAAGTCTTGCTGCCACCCGGCTCTGTGTGACCGATCTTGCTTTTGAAATCCCTATTTCTGGGAACCCTTGAGGAATAAAGGGCGAGAGAGCAAGGCAGAAGTGCCTTCTTTTGGTGTCACTAGCAGAAGGTGAGCTGCACCCAGGGAGAACAGAACTGTTAAAGTAGTGAGTAAACAGCATGATTTTTATCTTATCATCTTGATATTTTGGTTGGATTGGGGTGTGAAATAGAGGACTTGTTTCTTTCCCTTTATTACGTACCTTTCCAGGTCTTTAATCATGCTTTATTAAAGTGTACCTTTGTTTCACAAGCCTGCAGGCTCAGGTTTGAAGAGCAAGTGTTTCTCTTTTATAGGGGTTGCCAGGTCTTGATCTACTGTGTTGACTTTGGATTCTCTCAGTTAATGAAGGCCAGGTCACAGGCAGCAGGGTCTCTGTCCAGGCAATCTGAACAGCTGCTGATTGACTCTTTAGGGGAGCTGCTTAACACTATGGCTTGATAGGGTCAGCAGTACACGAACTGATGGTTTCAAGAGGAATTGGGTTTTCTAACAGAGGCTGAGATTAGAGAAAGGAACTGAGAGTCAAGTGACCTAGGATCTCAATCAGGTCTCTGGGCAAGCTATTTCACCTCTGCATGGCCCATCCAACCCCTTGAAGCTACCCTACCTACCACCCAACTTGATGTTGGTCTTATTCCTTATTGGGTTGAAAAGGTCTGTGGAAAGGTTGGTATGTAGGGTCACAAGACTGAGTCACAATTTGACCCTGGTCTTGCATGTAGTGAGTGACACGGCATGCTGATAAGAGAAGTGCTTTGGCGATCTAACAGAGGAAAGACTCTCAAAACTACCAGAGAGGTCAGAGCTATACAAACACTGGAAGGCAGATTTCATGGGGTCCTGAAGATGAAAAATTCTGACTTAAGTCAATGTCCTGCTGGCAAGTAGTCCTCTTCAGAGAAAGCTGGGTCTAAGGAGTGGGCTGAAATCCATAGATCTTGCATACCTCTTCTTTCCACATCATTCTGTGCTTCTAAATGGTAACTTGGAAAATGCAGACCCTGTTGGGATGGGAGGTCAAGCACCAGCAGGTTTCTTACCTGGCAGCAAGGGGGAAGGCCAGGAGGCAGGTGCAGAGCCAGAAAAGCAGCAGGGACAATGGGGTGATGCTGGGGGTGTCTTCCAGAAGCAGAGTGGAAGGGCAACGCTGTGGGAGAGAACAGAGCTCCTAATGCAGAGCAGGGAGAGCACTCAGCRGAGCGCATGTCAGGGGATTAATGGGGAAACTGGCCTGTGAAGCAGAAAGAAACGTCCTGAAATAAACCAAGCAGGCCACATCTAATTCTTTGTAAAGAAATTTCTGTTGCAAGGAACTGTCAAGGGCAACTGTATTTGTGTGAGAAGGAACAGATTCTGCCCAGGAAAATGAATATTTAGACACACGAAGGACCAGAACAGCACCCAGGAGACTGTGCGCTCATTACCAGAACAAAAAGAATGGCCATCTCCTACGTGCGCTTGGAAAACAAAGATCTGCTCCTGCTCTCGGCTGTTTCTTATGCTATGGTATCTCCATCTCATGCTGATTACTAAAGCTGAATCCAACAGCTTTAGGTAACTCTCTAGTGGAAGAGGTACAATGTCCCCCACTGAAAATCCACTCAGTCCCCATATAGCTGTTTTGTTTGTGCTGAAGCCCTTCTAACACATCAAAGGTGGGCTCTCYGGGAGCAGGGGCCTTCTCTCTATTCCAGCACAAGTTCCCAGTCCTGGGCTGCATTTCCTGATCCAGCTGTCCACAACAAGCAGGGGTCAGACCATGGCTACTCCGGGAGAGGCAAAGTTATTCAAACCAGCTCCATGCAATTAATACACCCATGTATCTGTAGAGTCTTGATTTAGCAAAAGCAGGTGAATTTAAGCAGGTAGCTACAAATTTTTTTCAGTTGGGAACGGAGCTCTTTTCCAAGTTCTGCTGAAGTCTGTGGAAACCTCTTCAGTGAATGCAGTCTCAAGTTCATTTATTATTTTTCCAGATGCTCTACAGTCTATAAAATGAATAGTTACCTGCTATGGCAATAACATTAAATAAACCCTTCTGCAGAGCACCAAGAAAGTCCAAACTTCATCTGTGATCTGAGAGCTTCAATGTGTGTGTGAAGGATAGGTCCAACTGCAGCAGTCAGGCTAACCTGGAGAAAGACACTAGYCTTGAGAGTGGGCATTGTTTGTTTTTTCCCCTTTAGTTTTCCCCTTTGCTACTCTTYAGTCTTTTTTGTCCTCCTATCTGCCCCCTTCATTCCCTCTTCCTCTGTTTTTCCCTTCCACCAGTTTAGGTTTTCTTCCTTCCCCCATGTTATTCCCTCTTCTTTCCCCCTCTGTTCCTTCAGTAGCCCTCTCCCCTCTTTTATTCCAGGATGGTGAGTTTGAGGGGAAGCCGTGTGGGACTGTGCTGCTGAGCTGATTGCTGGCTGCTRCGGGGAAATGCAGGTCTGTCAGCTGCAGAAACACAGTCCCTTTGGTTGCCTGGCAGAAAGGCTTTGCAAAGATGAAAGGGCTTCATAAAGCTTATAAATAAACGGTACAGATTGGTGYAGGTTTTGGAAACTGTGGAGCTTGACATAAAATTTATGAGTAAAGACTGAGTCTAGGTAGCAGAAAGATAAAGGAATTGAGGAAAAGTGATAAAAAAAGACAGACCTTGACCAGAGGACAGTCACCCTTTTCTGGAAGGGAGGAGCAGAAAGTTYGCATTTACTGTCAGGTAGGACTTGAAATGAGATAAGGTTTAATGAATTGGTCTTTGTTACTGTCATTATGCTCACTTTGGCATACTGAGTTGTTACAGAAAGTCATTTGAACAGAAAATAGGAAATAAGGGTTAMCATCCTTTATTATCAAAATCAATAAACTGCTCTTACAAAGCAGAATACCTCTAGTAAGCTGTTACTTCTTTCATGCACACATCCTCTTACTTCTTTCATGCATACAAGAYGACAGAAGATGTAGAAATATCCTTTCAAGGAAAGCCCTTCTTATAACCTAAGCTATATAATCTACATACCAGTACACCTGTCATAATCCATTTGAGTATCTTATACCACTGTCTAATCATCACCTCGTTTAGATTTATCCCTCTTCTACATCTGAAATATCATTAGGATTATAATCACTTTAGAAGAACCAGAATCCATTGGGATCATAACAATTTTATTAATATGCCAGCAGCATGAATCCTTGATGTAAGAAAAGTTCAACCTCAAAAGGCTTTATCAGAACTTTCCCCCTTCAAACACATCCCAGTGGTCTTTGCTGAAGGTAAATCGCTGTTCCTTCTGCACAGCAATCAACAATCCCTCCAACCACCAAAGAGCCTCGTCAGCTGTCACACCGCAACACCGTCCCAGTAGCACTACTTCAGCTACCTGTGTGGGTAGAAGAATATAACAAGAACTGGGCCAGGTGGCTGGCAAGAAAGAGTTAATAAACCTCCCCATTTACCAGTTATTTTTCATTTGGCTTACCTTTGCCCCGAGGAGGAGTGTGCACCTGTGGATAATTATGGGAAACCAGACTTCATCAAATGAGAGCATGTGGGTTTAGTGAGTTCCTCGTCTTTGAGCAGGTGCGTTATAGTAGAAGCAACTCTCGCTGGAGGGGAAGGAGGTGCTTTGGCTGTGGACAAACATCTGCTTATTTAGTTTCAGCTCTGAAAGTCAACTGTTGTGTCCGGGCTCTTAGTCAATTTGACCTATTGCATCCTAGGCAACCTTTCCAGTTCCTAAAGTACCCTTTCTCTTAAGAGTCTCACCTAGTAACTTGTTTTCCAGGGCTTTTTCAGGTGTGATCTTTTTTTTTGCATCAGTGTTTCTTACGTGGTGTTTAGCTTAAATTAGGACTGCCTGCTACCCGTGCACCTGGTACTTAACTTCCACTGGTTGCCCTAAATGTGGAAGAGTGGAGCAAGGGGTCAGAAAGGAAACTGTTGTTTAGTGGGAAGAAGCTTTACATGCTTATTAATATCTGTGTTACTGGGCACTCAAGATACTATTTGATGCTTATGTTCAGGTAGTATTGGATTGCAACATTGCTCTGTTAGAGGGGAAAGACTTATTCATGGCAAAAATAGCTAACCTGCAAMATGAGGACATCTTGTAACAGCTTCTATTCCAATAATGCATTAGTTAAAACATCAGGAAATTGAGACCTTGGATTGCATGTTCTGCCATAAAAAGGAGGAGTCTGAATAGAAGATGTGTTTGCGTGATCTGTGTTGTGTCAGTAATTGCTGGTGTTGCTTCATGAAATTCCTATGGAAAAAATCAATAGGGGGTGGGGGAAGAAACAAAAAGAAAAACTACCCAGTAGAGCCTTCAGGTTGCCTGATGCTTTTCAGTACCTGCAAGTTCTATTACAAGAGCTGTGAAGGCATTGCTTCATACACTGACAGATGCACTCCTTTACAAGAAGGAACAAATGAAGGTTTCACTCTGTTGCTCATGTTTCATTGTAATAGTGCATGCTAATTTTTGGAGAATGTTAAAGATGACCATGCCATGAACATCACAAACGGAAACATGTGGCAAGCCCTGCAAGAGGTACTTTTTTCTTTTTTAGTAATGGGTTGAGATTAAGAAGGCAGCAATGCATCTGCATTAACCATGGTATTTCTGTTTGAGGTGTGGCTTTGCTGCTTGAAACGTGCAAGGCTGAATTATAACAGGATAATCTATTAAATTAATGCCTAGACAGAGATGCTTACAGTTCCCAAAGACTATGTACACCTGAAATGAAGTAGTTGGGCATAGCAAGCTATTCACCTATCAGAACCAGAAGCACTAACTTCAGGTTTCATAACTTTCTCTGACCCCATCCTCAACTCTATTTGTGCCTAAGTGAAAGAGTAACTTACTGAGGAGCATCCAACTCGTTCCAGCTCTGTGCTGGTAAGAACATGCCTCAGATGAGACTGCATTGCCCTTGAARAAGGACATAGGAATTTGCTTAATTTTGGTGGCTCACTGTTATAAAACTTGCCTTTCAGCAGTGGGGGCAAAGAGTAACAGTTGGATAATTATGATTTAGAACAGGGATTTCTTACAGCTAGCAGCCTTTCCCTGTCACCTTGCACCCTCTAAGACAAATGTGGTGACAGGGAGACACTCTTCTGACCTAGATCTACTTCAGGAACATAGTTTTATAGTTCTAAAGTTGCTATTAAGCATAAAACCTGGTACCATCACACCTAWGGGGTTAGTAAATTAAGAAAAGGGTTCGGTTCAGTAGATTGCATCTTGAATTCCCCTGTAAAATATTCATCATTTAATATTAAAGGTGTGACAGACTGAAAGTGTAGTTCCGTTTGTTTGGGGCAGAGAGCAGATATCTTTCCACACTGTCTGCTTTTTCAGAGGATAGTTGTTTTGGAACAGCTCTTGTCACAATCTTTTCTGTGGAGCATCATGGGTCTCGCATCAATAAATTAGATGCAGTGAGAGCGGTATGTGTTACTAATTGAATATGGCCTAGAATCTGAATGTGTACTTTAGGCTGGCCAGTAGAAACAGCAGATACATCAAGTCCTTCTGAGCCTGCAGAATATTTTCTGTGCCAGTACCTGCTTTCCAGAAAGCTTCCATTTTTGCCCAGGGTCTCTTGGACAATAGCAATATAATTGAAGGGACCTGCCCTCTTGATGCAATGTCTTGAAAGGAGTATTTGAAAGTCCTCTTTGAAAGATGGTCACATGCTAAATCCCTTCCAAATATCTCGAGGCTGGAATGCTCATGTTTTATAATACTGATTTTGCCAAATGGAAATGTTAAACAGCACTCCATTTTGTTGCTATTACAGAAAAGGAGTTGTATTTTTAAGCAGAGGAAATATGGCTCATATTCCCAAAAACTTTTACTCTTGGAGCTAGGCCAAACTTTGTTAATGAGTCATTGTAGTATAGCTACCATCCTTCTGAAGTAAGTAAAGATCCAGTGTATCAAAGGTTGGAGTGGGGCAGAGGGACTGGACAGGTTTGGAATTGAGACATTAACCACTTGACTGATCCTGGTAGGTCAAAAGATAGCATCTAGCAGTGCTGACTGGCATCCGGGCAGACTTTGCTTCATCCTGCATTTGCAGGACAACCTGCTGGCTAAAAATCAGGCTTTGGACACGTGGACTTGAATCCTTGCGGGGTCTGAGTTTCCTAGCAAGCCATGGACTGCAGCAGTGGCGTAAGCTTTATTAGCTGACCCTTTTGAGTCCGAAGACAGTTAGTGCAGCTCATTACCTTGATTCTGGGTTGCTACTAGGGTTTATGCTACACTGTGCAACGGCGGGTGAGCTGCAACCTGTGCTTCTAGACTTGGCGCAAGCAGACATGTAGGTTTGTTGCTTAAAAGCTTTAGTGAGGTTTAGCGATGGAGGGCGGGTTTTTTCATCCCTACCTTCCTGCCCTGCGATCCTCCTTGCCAGAGGGTGCTGCTATGGGGAGCAGGGGTGGCAAAACAGGCATTGCATCTTCTCATTGCGGATGGAGCATTAATCCGAACTAAAGCCAATGGCAATTTAAGGTAGTGTGTAGCCGTGATTGCTGAAGAACAGATACGTGAGCTGATCAGGTGCATTGCAGGCAGTCACTCGTACTTGGCAGAGCGGTTATTCCCACCAAATGTAATCACAGCTGAATCTGTCAGGGTGTCTGGCTTGAAGCTGCAAGGTACAGACACACTTAAAATCCAGCCTCTTTTTGAACCACAAGGGTGCCAGCTGGTTAGGCAAGAGGGGTGTGAGGGTACATGACCATGGGGAGATGGGAGCGCTTCTACTTAAGATGACCACATATTTGCTCAGTTGCTTAATCAGAATTTAAGAGCTAGCAATGAGGTGTGGGAAAACTCACATTTGCACCATGTAGTAATTGAAGTCAAGAACATAGGGTRATTCTACTGGTGATACACAACCTTTGTGGATGCTAAAATATGCATTTTAAAAGGTGTGAGTCCTTGACTCTTCACCTAGTCAATGATTACTTATGCATTCCTCTGGTACTGTGAATTCAAACATAATGAGTTTCAATGGGTTAATCTCCATGAGCAGAGCAGTACAAATATCAAATAGTATAGTACACTTTGGAGAGCTTTTAAGGGAAGGGAAGTGGTTACTGCTACAAGGATGTATTGTCCCTAGAAAGGGGTTCACTGCTTGAGAAAGGATATTCAAAGGATATCAGTTCATAAAGATCTGTGCAAAGGACAGGACGGACTTGCAAATACTCTCAAGAGGTAAGGGGGAATTATAAATTTCCTTCATTAAGCCATTCCCCTCAGCCTTGAAGTGCTTGTGGGATTTCTTATTCAACAGAATATGGGACAATGTGACTTTTTTTAATGCATCCCATGAAAGCTTGCCAAAAGAGAATGATAGGACTGGACTAACTGGTCTGAATAAGCTCAGGTCTAATAAACAACTTCTAGTTTAATGGCAGAAAAACATCTGAAAACATCTTTTGCAACAGTTGGGAGAATAGAACTATTTTATGGAACATTTTGATTTTAAATTGGGAATGAATGTAACAGTGATGTTCTTAATGAGTTTATAAAACTTTATTTTAATAACTTGCATTTTTGAGATTTGCCAGTTCAGGATTTCTGGGAGGTCCCCAATTAGAAAACACTGTGAAAACCATGTCAAATGAGGTGTTTTGCACTTAATCCACCTTTCTGCCTTTTTTGACTTCATAGTTTATGCTGAAGTGTCTCAAAATAAAATATGTTGGACTTGACGCTAAAATTTCTGCAGGAAAACATGCAAGTTTTTTTGGGAAAAAGAGTTGCTTCAAGAGGAAATTATTGCCTCTTTCCCAGTGAACTTGGAGTTTACRTTGGACAGAATACTACATGCCGTTAGGCTTCAGAAAACCTAATGACTGTGGAGGAGTTGCAAATCTTGATTACAGTAGCTCTTTTTGTAAACAGTTCTCTACAGAATTCTGTGTAAGACTTGAATTGGGAATGATTTCCTTAGATACAAGAGGTGGTTGTTAATAACTCGTTTAAAGTCTCTAGAAGGCATCATGTGGGCAAGGTAGAAATAGTTGTGGAAAAAATGCCTGCTAGTCACCATGAAGATCGGTACATGATAGGAGATTCTGTCTGCCTGCGTCATTGGTAGCAGAACCAGAGTCCTGATCAGAGGTGTCCTGCTGACTGCTACTATCAGTCACAGTAAAAGGCCTGAGGGGAAAAGATATTTAGCACACGAACTTGTAGATCAGAATCTTAAATGGCTTAAGTTCATGCCTTACTGCAGTGACTGCAGGGCAAGGCTGCATGGGGAGGCTTATATGAGACCAGACCTTTGTGTCTGAGTACAGGACAGAAGGACAGGGAAACAAACCCTTTTCAGTTGGCACTGTTCTCAAAAGGAGAGTGCTCAAAAGGAAGTTTCTCTCTCTCCTAACAAAGCCATAGAAAAGCAGGTGTGAACCTATCGTTAACAAAGTTTTCTGCCTTGGCTATTTAGCCCTTTCTGCTACTTGGGCTAACACAAAGCTGTTAGTGGGTAGAAATATTGCATCTGAGCCATTCCAGTTCAGTCCAAGAGTAAAGGTATGTACAGCCTGCACCAGCTCACCCACCGCTACTTTGGGACTATTTGTGGTGAGATGCAAAGACCCCATTGCAATCGGAGAGCTCTAACCTGGTAGGCAGGAAGCAGGTTTGATGTTACAACTTTGTTTGTGATTTTTACACAATCCTTGTTGTGTAAGGTGTTTATCCCCTGGCCTTTGGGTAATTATGGCATATATTAGCCTGCCAGAACCTAAGAACTGTGAATTGTGTAATGAAGGAGTGGTTGATGGGGAATGGGCAACCTAAGCTTTCGATTTGGTGTGTGAGAAGGCATAACATGCCCTAGAAGGCATAACAACCAGTTTTAGTAGGAAAGGGGAAAAGACCATACTAAATCTTACAGAACTGCTAGAAAACAGGTATATAAGCAAAGTACAGAATGGATAACTCGGAACAGCAAACAAATCTTGGAAACTTTTCTCCCTTTGGAAGTGGAAGGAACAGCTGAACTCGCCAGAAATGGCCATGGACAGTCCCAGTGTACTTTCTGTATTGGTTTTGTCCTAATTTTCTTCAGTGCAAGCACTCTTGGAGCAGATAGCCCCAGCTAATTAGCTGCTCAGAGGTCGATGACCCTGGATATTCCTGCAGATGAAGGCAGAAGTTGCTGGCCGTTGTTCTTGCTGACAACTGAGGGAATGCATGGTTAGCACAGCTATACCTGAGGATTTAAACTGTCTTCTGGCTAATCGGGTGTGTGCACAAACCCCTAGTGCAAGGGCTTCCCACAGATGAAGGAATAATTTGCTTTTTTCATTACACTACCTCTCAGTGAGCTCCCAGTGAGAAAGGAAAGCAAGGAGATAATGGCATGGGGAACCAGCACCAGYTTGGTGGTTGACAAGGACCCCACCACCAGCCATTTGCACAGGCATGGATATAACTCCTTCTTCAGCTCTGAATGTATGTGGCCTGACCCCCTGGCAGGATGCTGGGAACAGCCCTTGGGAATAAGTAGCCTGTCCTGTCAAACCGTACTTACACCTGGAGCAAGACAGGCTGTCAGCGTGATCGATTCTGCGTACCCAATCCTGAAGTATGGTGTCAGTGCAAGCAGCTCTCTTACAGTCTTGTACGCACTTTAGAGATGGCTCCACCTGTRTGATCTGCTGCAGGCACCTTCATTCGGTTGTCACATAATGCTGGATCGGTAATGGGACATTTGTGTGAACAGCCTTTGGGCCTCTGTTATCAACCTGGTTCTATTCTTTTTCGAGGCCTCTGTTGGCTTATACTCCTGGGGGCCCTGTGGCGATCTTGTGGCTGTTCACTTTACATACATTCTCACTCAAAAGTCACTGACAGTTCACTCTACACAACAGTAGAGTGTGAAAACATGATTTCAACTGCTTGTTATTATTTAAATATGGCAATGTTATTGATATGTGTTAGACTTTGAGTTTTAACAGAAGAGCATAGCCTATGTTCTGTGACAAGATTCAAGATGTCCAATCTATCCTTGCATAACATGTGCTGCCTGGGGAAAGTAAGGACGGATGTCACAAAGCTAATGGCCACTGGGCTGGGGGTGGGAGTACAAGGAACTCTTAGGAGTGGGTATGCTGCTGTTGCAAGATGGGTTTAAAGCAGAAGCCGGTTTGGTTAAAGTTTGTGGTTACAAGTTTTAGGCGTTGTCAGTGGATGCTTTCTTCACTACTTCATTCAAGAACAAGGCAGTGCCTGACCATACCTGGACTCCTTTGTCATCCTGTGGTATCCTACTCTTCTCTCTCCCCTGCTTTCTGGCTGGTACATCTCCTCTTTCTCCTCTTTCAGTTCTCCTGGCGCTTTCCCTGACCATGCTATGTTCCTCACCTCTACAGCGTGCCCCAGCCCTCTCGGCAGAGRTGTCAGACCCTGTATCCCCTGCCTGACACTAGCTAGCCTGTTGCACTGGGGTTCTTTTAATTCAAAAACAACATCATGTTTAAATAATGTTGTGAATGTTGTGACACATCTGAATACAGCTCAATGGGGTTGCTCGTACAAGCCTAACTCTGCTACTTGCTGGTCCTCCCCCTCTTCTAATATAAATTAAGACAGACTATTAGGCTACATTTTAAATTCCATGGCTAGGACTGGCTGTTGGACCTTTATAACAGTGAGAAATAATCATATTGCTTTTAATGGTTTTATACCCCCTCTCTCCTGGAAACCTACTGCTGCTGCCAAGCAGCGCTGTGTGACTGAAGTGCTAGCCAGTCTTCCAAACAGCTGGATTTGGCAGAGATCTGGAGGTTAAAGCCTGCCTCAGCAGACTATGGTTGGGGAGCCAGCTCAGGTGGCAGCCCACAGCTGCTGGTCCGCTCTCAACAATATATCTTAGTGGGGACTCGACTTCAGAAATGAGACTCAAAAAGACTGTTGGTGCAAAAACTCAGCTGCTCCTGCAATGCACCTACCCAGGGCACAGGGCACGTATGGAGAGGTGGGCTAGAGAATGGGATATCTATAGGCTCCTGATCCATCTCCCCATTGCTGTACGGCAAACAAAGTGCCTGTTCGGCTCTCTGYTGTACCACAGTTAGGAAGGCAGTAAGGAATGTGCAAGGGATCCTTTCCTCTAGGGCCAGGCCTGAAATAGGTTAAGGAGCTTATGAGAGTTGAGCTGGCAGTTAAGGTGGAGAGGATTATTCTCAGCTGAGTTTGCTCTCTGTACTGTTGCAGAAGAGAAAGCTGCAGATCTTTAGCTCATACATCTGCTTCTTCCTTAGTAGGATTGTCACGACCCGGCCTGATCGGACCAGGGGGTCGTAAAGGTTTCGAAATTCCCTCGGGCTAAATTAAGGTGAAACGACACCAAGCGATCGGTTTAAGTATTTTTATCTAAGGCAGAAGCAAGCTGAACTGGGAAAGCGTTACAATAAAAACCCAAACTTCAAAAGCGTAGCGATAGGCAATGTGGGTTCCATAAAAGCRTTTAGAAGAAGAAAAGGAAAGAAGGGAGAAGAGAGAGAGAGGGAGAGAGAGATAGAGAGATAGACAGATATCACCACCCTTGGATCCCGTGATGATGACGATGACGGGTGCAGCAATCCTCCGGTGGCGGGCGYGCGCCGGCTCCTTGGGCTGGTGTCCTTTTATAGTTGTCCCCTACCCCTCGGTTGCATCAGCCACGCAGTTTCTAGAATTTTATCGCACAGGTGCTGTTGTAGTGAGGGGTGGTCGTGAGGGGTCTCTCGGTGGTCTTCAGGTGGTCGTGAGCCCCTTCTTCAGATATTTTTGCTGTATAATGGTGAGATGTTCAGTTTGGGCAGAACAGGGAGCTGCGCACCCTTCGGCACGGCCTGCCTGTCGTGTTATCCGCCCTGCCTCTCCTGTTAACCTGCCCTGCTTCTCCTGTTATCCGGCTCCTCATTTGCACCTTATCACTGCTATGCAGGACCCATTTACAGCAATGTTTGAGGCATCAACTTCACGTTAACTCTTTCAGTCTCTCACAAGGATCGATCTGACAGATTGCACAGATGCACTTTCATTAAGAGCATTCGCTTTTTCTGGCCCCACTTGGGTCCCAGAGGCCCAGCCCAGAGGGAAACGTGGTACCACAAYGCCGTGCAGGAGCAGTGCCCAGCAGTCAGTGTCTCTTCTTCACGGCGGTCTGCATGCTTGTTCCTTGCCCCCGTGGTGCGTGTCTTATCCTCGCCCCAGGGGCTGGCGGTGGGCCGGGAGCTGTGCCYGAGGCGTATGAAGTGGGCTGGAGGGCCCTTTTCAAGGTCTGTGCACTCACCGGGCCGCTGGGCACTCAGCGTGGAGCTCTTATGGGTCTAGGAGATGCTCACAAGTGTCATCCGGATCCAGAGAGGAGGTGAAAGATGAGAGCAGAGGTACCATCTGAGGTTTCCCCTTCTTCTTTCCTGTTCTCAGAATAACTTGCCTGACAAGGCAGTAAATCTTTACAGGAGCCCGTCAGCGAGGCAAGCAGTCGTGGAGAACTGCAGAGCCCCAGCCAGGACCCTACGGGTTAACACACCAGCTACGGGGCTTGAGTCACCCCATGCTTGCAGGACAGCCCAGCATAGAGCAGCCTTCAGATGAAACAAAGTACCTTCTGCCTAGCTGGGCTGCAGATAAAAGATCCCATGGCATTTCTTGTGAAGCCTGGAGGAGACTGCCAGTGCTGAAGCTGAACTCTCTCTGCCAACAAACAAAACTGTCTTTAAACTCTGAGGCTGTGTGTGAGCTATTGTTGGGGACATAATGGCTTCTCTGTTTCCCTGCACAGTCATTGCTCTGCAAACACGCCACTGGTCTCTTTTAAAAGTAGTTGAGTGTAAATCAAGTTCTAGACCTGGAAGGAGGTTTCATCCATTTACCTTTTACTGCCCTCGGTTGACATTTGTTTACAGAACAGCACATACAGTAGATTTACACCCTGGTTTGAGCTGCTTTACTTGGAGATGGACATCTTTAGTGCTCAGACTGAGACTCACAGACACAGGGCTTGGATAGCAAATGTATATCTCCTAATTTAAATAATAGGAGTGGGGGTGAGGTTGAGGGGGCARTGCTTGCTAATCTCCTCCCTCTGAGAAAAGTTTTGGTTTGGCTGGCCTGGCCTGTTTCCTCTAGTTAGCTCAGTGCTGGCACACTCACTGCTCCCTAATCCTGCGTGTGCTGCTGCTGCAGGGCACCAAGTGCTGCTCTGACTGCTGGAGTCTGCTCTACTTTGGGCTGTTGAACATCCACAGAGGGTGGGGTTGGTGGATCCGCTCTTCACCCACGATGCCATGGATTGGCTTGTCTCTGAAGGTGGCAGATGCGTTGGTAAGGTAAAGGGCATCTTGGCTATCGCACAAGTATAGTAGTCACGGTGAAGACCCAAAGCTGCACCAAACGGGGAAGTTGGTCCCTGAAGGCACTATGATGAATTTAGGTCTTTTTTGCTGGAACAGTCCTGTAATGGAAAAGGAAATGGGTCAAAGAGTAGCTGTTCAAGCAGTATTCCATGAACTGTCAGTCCCAACAAGGTGGCAGTGAGTCTCCATCCCCTCAATAGCTCTTGACTCATCCCGGTGTGTATCTGGAATATGCCTGCCAGAGAGCTCCCTGTGTCCTATGCTCACTCACAGATGAACAGTAACCYTGTGCACCCCAAGAGCAGCTGTGTGCAGGACTGGCAAACATGGAGACGTAAGCACTGGCCACTGGCCATGGCCATGAGTGGCAGGCTCATTGGAAAGGTGCTCTGGCCAAGGGCCCTGAACAGGAGGGGGTGCTGTGCTCACACTGGGGTGTGCCAAATAACTTTGGCCAAGGTTGTTTGCTAATGACTAAGATGTGTTTTGCACTGGTCATTGACAACCTTCTGGACAGACGTGGTGTTTAAAAGTAAATTGTATGAAGTTAAGTTTTTTTAAAAATATTTCCTTTGAAGATGATGTGAGTCATGACTAACACCAATTCTGTTCTGCTCCTTGGATTTCCCTTCTCACCTATGAATCTGCTGCTTTTTTGGTGTACGAGGTTACCTGCCTGCTATAAGACAGGTTCTTACCCAAGTGATAGTTGCTGGTTTGGGGCCTTTTCATTGCTGGTACTGTAACACTTCAGAGGTGTTACCACAGGGCTTTCAGGAGTCCCTGAGGTGCTCACTGAAGTAGATCACTCTGCAAATAGGATGGCAGTAATGGGTAAAGGGGAAGCTGGTAAAAGCTTTGGAGTTGTTAGAACACTTGTTCTGCACAGAGGAGGCAGGGGCATAGAGAAATGGTACCAGCAGTGTCCATAGAAAAGGTCTTGATATGAATCTGAGTGGGGAAATATTTGGGAGACCCTTTCTGTGAGCGGTTCAGGGGAGGAGGAAGCTGTTCACTGCCCACAGCTCAGAACTCATGGAAACCTGCTAAAAAGCAAGGGCTGGAAAGATGGGAAGTCGTCATGTATACAGACTCACCATGTGGCTATGAAGTAGGGAGGAAGAGGTCAACACAGATGGCTGCTCACCTGGCAAAGCCAGCCTGCCTCCAGGGTGTGGGCAGGATGCAGTCCTTGACTCCATCACATTACAAAGGAGGCAAAGGGCCTGCCAGTGTGTGTTGGAGGGGGAAATCTGGTAAAAAGCCTCTGATTGGTATTGCTGACTTGATTTGGGAACTAGATCAAATCCAGTCTGACACTGGGCCCCTGCCCTCCCAAGCAGAGCAGTAACTTAAATGCTTGCTGAGCATCTAAAATCCTCAGAGCCTAAAGTCACAAAGAGCAAGTCCTATTACCACTGAAAGGTAACAATAGCAGGACATCTTGAACATCCCCTCTTGATCTTCTACTTCACTTCGAAACAGAACATCACCCTGATGTAACTGTCAAGGCCAGAATTGGGCTCACGCCTCCCCTGGCCACTCCTTCCCAAACCGCCCTTCCACGTGCCAAGCTGTCGGCTGCTGGGKGTAGAGGGGGAAACAGTGGGTATGAAAGAAGGTAGATGAAAAGACTGCTCTTGTGCCTGATCATCTGCTCCCTAGTTCCCATGTGCCCCAGAAGCAGCACGGTTGATGATCCTGTCTCTTCCCACAGGAAGATGAAGCAGCGCTATGTGGTGACCGGAGTCCTGACTGCAGCCCTGCTGGGGCTCATCTTGTTCCTGGGACTCTTCTTCGGGCTGCGCTCTGACTCAGGGGACACACACACTTATAAGAGGGCAGCTGTGGCTACAGACGCGGGGCAGTGCTCAATAATTGGAAGGTACCCGCTAATTGTGCTGTGACTCTTGTTAGCTCTGACAACTCTAGCGCAAGACAAAACTGTTGTTTTCCTGATGTCCAGGTGCAAGCCTGGCAGTTGCCTAGCACAGAAAATCTCTAATCTCCCAGCAGAAAGAGGAGGCCATAATAAAACCTGGGCTTTTACCATGCCTGACCAATGTTGCTGCAGTTGCTCAAAGACAACATAGCAGGCAAAGATTCCCTAGATGCATGAACAATGGGAATGAGAGATGCTTTTCTAGCTCCTTTTAAAAACCATTTATCAAGCTGTCCAAGTGCTACAGATTTCAGGCTCCTCAGGGAGTTGTCATGTCTCATGTGTAATGAATGTGCCTGGGATGCCTGCCCCCAAATATACTTTGACACATCTTGGTGTTTTCAAGCTAGTTTGTATGTGTCTGTAATGAGGGCTATCTGGTCTGCACCGAGACCATGAGGATGCATTCTCTAAGGTGACAGAARCTCCTGAGGAACATGTAGACTGGGTGTGGACAAGTGTGCATTAGAGAATCTGTCATAGCTGCTCTGATGAGATGACTCCACTGCTCACAGGTAGCTGAGACACTGTAACATGTCACCATACGATGCCTTCTCTTCTGCTGCACAGGGACATCCTTCAGCAAGGTGGATCAGCAGTGGATGCTGCGATTGCAGCTCTGCTTTGTGTAGGACTCATGAATGCTCACAGCATGGGCATTGGAGGGGGCCTCTTCTTTACCATCTACAGCAGCACAGGTAAGGGACAGGGCCATACACATCTGGAACAGTTTGAGAACTGTTTATCTAAAGCAGGTCATTTATCCTACCTGAGTGAAGGTAAAAGACTGACTCTCACAGCCTCTGGGGGAACATGCTGTCCTCAAAATAATTGCCAGGAAACTGGCTCACATTGATCAGACTTCTTCAGCAGAGACCATGTCTGTGTGTTGAGTCCAGAGCTAAACATCATCTTCCTTGCCTGTCGTTAAAGGAAAAGTGGAAATCATTAATGCAAGAGAGGTGGCTCCAAAAAGAGCATCGGAGGACATGTTTGGGAACAACACACAGCTCTCTCTGAAAGGTATGGCAAAGGCTGTTTCACCGCTTTGGGGGGACCACATAGCTCCAACATTAGCTGCTACTGACATGTCTGAATTAAGAACATTTCTTATGGTTAGGTTCTTGCCTATCTACAGGATTTCTCACCTAGAAATGTCCTCTATGCTACACAATCTGCAAACTCTGTCCTGACAAGGAAGCTAAAAATAACATCCTTCAAACTAGTCGGTCACCTCAGCGCTTTCTGCTTTTCACTTCGTGAAAATGCAGGTGAATCCAAAGCCCTGAGTATGACCTGTTCGATATCTGCCATCTTTCCTTTCCACCTCTGAATAAATCTTTGTGGATCAACTTATTTCTTGTCAGTTCAAGTGTCCTCCCTAAATACCTTTTGTGGTGGCTTCAACTAATGGTTCAGGGGCTCCAGAGAAGAAGTAATTTCCTTTCAGGGAAGTATTTTCTAATAAGAAATAGAAAGCAATACTAACTAGTTCTCTTCATGGTCACTCCTGTGACCAAGGAGGAACAGCACCTTGGAGGGGGTTTGAGAAGTGTGTTGAACTTCTGGGAGATGCCAATAAAAACAGGATTGAAGCAAACTGCTGCATCACTGTGCAATGTAGTAATCAATCCATTGCAACTGCAGTTACAATGCTGCAACAAAGCTTTTCGCTTAAGTATGTACGCAGTCTGTGTTCTCTTACTGTAGTGTGTTCTCCTCTGAAGGATTGGAAACTGCAGGCAGCTATGATAGCTTCTGTGTTCTGAGCAGCTTTTCTCTGGTACAGAGCCTACTGAGGGGAAATGACCCAAAAACTTGAGTTACCAGCAAGAGGATAGAGGTGTTTCAACAGAAACTTGTTGGCTTAAATGTCAGACAGAATAATTCTGTTAGCATCATATGCATAAGCTGAGCTGGTCATAGTGTACGTAATCCCTGCGTAAACACAGGGCTGACAGGGAAGCCTGCTCTACCTCCTACTCCATTAATAGCTTTCTTTTCTTGCTGTGGAACACTAATACGTTCCTTATCTGCTCCAGGAGGACTGTCCATCGCTGTTCCAGGAGAAATCCGTGGGTATGAACTGGCTCACAAACGTCATGGCAAACTGGCATGGAAAGACCTGTTTCTGCCCAGCATCAAGTTGGCAAGAGAAGGATTCCCTGTTGGGAAAGGCCTTGCAGCAGCCATCAAATCAAGAGAGGAGTCAATTGAAAGCAATCCCTCACTGTGGTAGGTAGAGCAGTTGCTGTTCTGTGCATAGAAATTTGGGGTAACTGCATCCTAGCTGAAAAGTCTCTGTGTCTGTGTAATGTAGCATCTGTGAGGAGTGTGCCTCCCCTCCAGTGACTGTACTCACTGTACCTGCTGATGTTATTCCAGCTACCTGAAGGTGCTRAATCATGTGGCCAATTTTAAGAATGTTCAGTCCTGCCCTTTAAAGGGAGATAAATTCTGATCCTAAAGTCGATTGGTCTGAGCAAGGTGGAATTAGAGTATGCGCTGGGATAAATCTGTCAGATGGCAATGTATTTTCTGAATCACCAGCTTTTCCTCCTGCTGTAAGTGCACTAAGCTAATCTTACCTGCATTTGGGGCAATTGCAGAGTCTCCTTGAACATCTCGTCTGCTGTCAGGCAGTGGGAATTTGGGTCATCTCTCACTCTGCAGTCGGCCTTCCTCGAGCAATGCCTCTGACCATCCACTTCTGGCAATGACTATGAACTTAAAGGGTTTTAAATGCTCCTCTTACATTCAAACCCTTGGTGTCTGTGTCCAGCCCTACTGGAGATCATGCTTAATCCTTTCTTTTCCTTAAAATCTCATACCAGCTGCAGGTTGGTTTCCAATCCAATTGGGATGTATAGCCTGGGACTATCTCCTGTACTTCCATCTGGCAGGTCCACAGCAGCACATTCATGATCCATGATGAGRGAGCTAGAGAGGAAACTGTCTACCTCTAAGTGCTCTGACAAACAGGGATCAAAACACATTCTCCTGGACTCACTGGAAGCTTTGAGCCTCATAGCTTCATAGTCTGTGCTCTGAACAGAACTGCTTGAGTTCAAGGACTATGGCCCCTCCTGGGCATCTTGAGGCAGTTGTTGGCCCTTTGGGCAGGTAGGGAGGGTGGCCTGCCTTGGTGAAAAAGATCGACACTCCCTCCTGCAGGCTTCACYGAGCAAATTCTGAGCAATGTGGAATCCCAGGTCAGAAACCACTGTTYACTTTTATGTCCCAGTGCAAGATATCAGGACCCCTGGGCCATGGGTTTCTCAGGCAGTTTCTCTTCTGTCCAAGAAGCCTCTAGCATGAACACTCAAATACTGTGTCAGCTGGTACAGGTACACATAGTTTTGAACTTGTCTCTCAGATCTGATCTTCTCAATCTCCTTTCTCTGTTAGCGAAGTGTTCTGCAGAGGAGGGAAAATTCTGCATGAGGGCGATATCATCAAGATGCCTAAACTAGCCAATACATACGAGACTATAGCCAGTGAAGGAGCAGATGCCTTTTACACAGGAAGCCTGGCAAAACAGATCATCGATGACATCCGCAGTGTGGGTGAGAAACAGGACATCTGTCCAAACCAGCATGAGTGACCTGACTGCTGCGGCTCAGCATCCAGAGAGGAGCCGGTGACCTGCAGAAGCCTTGGAAGTGGGTCAAGCCTGCTGCCTGAAATGCTGCCTCTGAGATCTGTGGCAACAGGACACCCAAGAGAAGCCATTAGCGCTTKAATGGATGCATTTGAAACTCAGTCAGAAATGGATAGTATATACTGTGCATTTCTGTACCATATAGTCTAGCAAGTCTCTGCATTTCTGGATATAGCTTAGTAGATACATGCTGTTTACAGAGCGTGAATCCAACAAGTTTCTGCCTAAAACATTACATACATGGTCCTGTAAACTCTGAGTTTGTTTAATCTCTCGATGCCACTAGATGGTGGTAGTATCCAATCCTTACTTGCTAGCATTGGCTAGCTTTAGTCAACCTCACATAAGTCATCTACTGGCTTTATTTGTGATGGTTAAGTACTGTCTTCCCCCTTCTGATAAGAAAGGCAATGGAACATACAAATTAATCTGCTTGTGGTATAGCACAAAGCATCTGCACCCAAAAGCTGCATCCTCCTCCTGTAAACAGGACTCTTAATGATGTTTTGTTACCTGACATTGCTGGTGTCCTTTGTAAAAAAAGATGGATCACCAGATTTTTGGCTGCCGTAAATCAGCCCAACTTCAAGCTTAGGCTATCTGAGCCTCAGCTGGACCTATCAAGGAATAAATTCATCTCCTGTGCACCCATCTTTGCTGTCTTTACCTTGCAACTTTTTGGATTTGTCTGTGTTCCCTCCTGTCCTTGCTGTGATGCATGGTGATGGAGTATTACCTCCTCTTCCCAGCAGAGACCCCATAAACCCACATCTATAGTTTCCTTCTCTTTTCCAGGGGGCATTGTCACATTGGATGACCTGCGGGACTACAATGCAACAGTGATCGAAGACCCCATACAGGTCACGCTTGGGGAGTTTACCCTCTACACGCCTAGTGCCCCCCTAAGTGGCCCAGTGCTAGCCCTCATTTTCAACATACTGAAAGGTGAGAGTGCCACTGCCTTACAGGCAGCAGGAGCTGGGAGAGCTCCAAAGACAACGCCTTTTTGTTGTGGGAGCTGGGCCTCCCTTGATAGCCCTCCAGCAGGTGAGAAGTCTGAGGCCCCAGGAGAGATCAGAGATGCGGAAACATTCCTCTTCTGCTGTAAACTCAGCGATGTCACCTTCTGCTGTAAACTCAGCGATGTCACCTTGAAATACAGGTGCAAGAGGAAAAATATACTCCTGATTGGGGCACTTCCCTAGTACCTGCAGGGGTGGAAACTAAATTGTACTTGAGGCTTCTTTGGAAAATGTCTCTGCAAGTACAAATCCTGCTGATGACTCCCACAGTGCTCAAAACTACCAGAGCTCCTGTGTTCTCCATGTGGAGATTAGGACAGTCCAGTGACTGCATCTCTGTAGAGACTGGTCTTCAAGATTATACCATTTGACACAGGTTTATTAGCAGTCCATTGATTGTGTACTTTCCTTTGTGTTCACAATCGTTTGTCTTCTGTTGCCAGGATATAATTTCTCTGCTGACAGCATCAAAACCATGGAGGAGAAAGGTCTGACTTACCACCGCATTGTGGAGGCCTTTCGCTTTGCCTACGCCAAGAGGACTTTACTGGGAGATCCAAAATTTGTCAACGCTACAGAGGTACCTGGCAAAAGCCTTTTCTTTCTGCAGCACCAAGGTTGACTGGAAAATGGCTTAAAGTTTTTGGGTGACTAAACTTTGTCAGGGATGCTCTGTGCCACCTGCTATTGACAGGCACTGAAATATCTCTGAATCAAAACGTGAAGTCCTATGTGACTCATGGCTGAGCTGTGAGGGATATAAATGGAGGAAACCTTCCTGCTGTAAGGAAAAGCAAAATCCTCAATTCACCAGGAGCGTTTGAGTGTATTTAGGGCTAACCCTCCCCGTTTTCAGAGTGTTTGAAGCCTTATTCACTAGATGACATKCCCAGCATCCTTGTGGCTCTCTAACCGCAGTCCTGCTATAGTAAATGGACCAAAAGATGGGAAGGGGTGAGGCAGGAACCCTGCTTTTCCCAACTTCACACTTTGTGCTTTTACTTCTGTGACTCTCCAAAAGCAGCAGGATCTGAGCCCAGCCCAGCTTGATGGACACARATTTGCAACTTACAGAGCAATGATCAGAGCTTGCCTTGGTCTAGTCCTCTCAACCCGATCCCTCTCCTCTCATCTCTGAAGCAAGTGTAACACTGCTTGCCTACACCTTACAGCAGTGTTGAGGACAGCTTTCCATAGATCTACAATAATGGATGCTGATTAACTTCCTACACAAAGGGGTGCATTGTAACAGCTGCTTCTGTGACTGCTTAAAATGCTCTTTGGTACAATGTCCATCTTTCAAGAAGGAGGAAAGCCCCTGCTGGAAAACTATAGCCTCACTGCTGGGATTTGCCACTCTTCTGTGGTCTGAAGTATTGGATATCAGCCTCATAACTACATGTCTCTTAAACTTAATCTGCTGAGTAACTGCATTGGATTTCTCTGACAGGCGATCAGAAACATGACGTCCGAGTTCTTTGCGGATAGTCTCCGGAGGAAAATCACAGACAACACCTCCCATCCAGTTGACTACTATGAGCCAGTATATTACACTGGAGATAATGCCGGTACATCCCACCTCTCCATTGTGGCTGATGATGGCAGTGCTGTGTCCGCCACCAGCACCATCAACCAATAGTATGAGCTCAGACATTACTTCCACGTAGGCCTTTGCCATCTTCCTAGTGGTGGTTCTGTGGTTGGTATAAAACATCACTGAACTGTCATCTCTCTAGCGGGGTAGTGATGAGTAGCACTGTTGATGGGCACTTCTGCTGAGCTTGCAGGTCAGTTCTTAACACCGAGGCCTCTGTGGTTGGGTCAGAGGACAAGATGTGTCCTCTCTCATGTTGGGTTCACCCACCAAGAAAATATTCACTGCATCTCTTCTCATAAGCAGTGGTATAGCTGCTGGCTCTGATTTCCCAGGCATCTGGAAGGAATTTGAGCTAATACAGCTGSCCTGGAAGTGCAGTGTTTGGCTTTGAGTGCTGTCAGGAAGAGCTGTGTTCCACGTGAAGCTGGGGGGGGTGAAGGTTCTTTTTGTCCATAGAAAATATCTCCAGCTTGAGGCATCTAAGCAAAACCCCAATCATTCCYAGATGTGCCAGCCTTTGAGCTATGCTGCCTCTGAATGGAGTGCAGTACTGCCCAACTGGAAGGGGAACTAGTTGTACTTGGCTGCTGTGCTGTTTTTCCCCTTGGGGGTCCTTGCAGGAGAGCTATACAGCAGGGCTCTGGGCTGCCTTTCTTCTTTGTGTAGCTGTGTACTCACGGTATAAACTGCTTCCTTCCCCCAAGGGGTCACAGAATATCCTTTACAACAGGAGGGAGTGGAGAGTTACTCCAATCAAATCCCAGGTTTCACATTGCAGTAATTCACCTGAAGCTCTTCCTGGATTTGCTCTGGTTTTGACATGTCTGCGCCAACTTGTTTTGTCTAGCTTTGGCTCTGATGTACGATCCAACGTGAGTGGAATCATATTTAATGATGAGATGGATGACTTCAGCTCACCTTACATAATCAATGGATTTGGGATCCCTCCTTCTCCAGCAAATTTCATAGCACCAGGTAGCTGTAAACTACCTTCCTGACTCAGTCTTTTGGTATCTTGCTGTATCTTGCATGCTCATGCAGTGGTGTCTGCAAGGTAGGCTGCAGCATGTCTGCGATCAGGCACAGATCCGGGGCTTTCTGCAGAGGACAGGGATGAAAGCAAGTCACCTGGCATCCCTGTCAAAAACACACAACCAGCCACCGCTGGTGTACCCTGAAGGAGGAGAGGCTTTCTAAAGAAACACTCTTGTGCATGCCTCCTTCCAACAACCAGAAATCCTTTCCCAGGGAGCTCAGTACATGTCAAATGAAATTACTTAGGGCCACAAAAGATTTCTTTGAACTGATTTAAGAGAGAGGCAGCAGCAGGAGCTGACTGCAGTGTTAGATGGCACTGTCCAGCCTTCTGCCTGTGCTGCTTTGGGAGCTGTAGGGCAGCTTTGGATAGATCCAGTTCATGTACCTAAACCAAGCACCCTGCCTGCTCCACCACTGCTTCCTGCAGASCCATCTCATTGCTGCTAAAGCAGGCTGGGATTCTGCCACCCTCCTGTACCCCATGCTTTGGAGAGGGACAGGGAAGTGAAAGGACAGGAAGGGAAGTCCCATGGTGTAGAGGAGGCAGCTGCATCACAGACAACTCCAGCTGGGCCAGGACTGTGGAGGAAGGCACCTTCAGGCTCTGCGTGAAGGACCAGGGTTAAGCTTTGCATTGTAGGAGCAAGAAGGAGATGGGTACAGGGGCTAGTGGGGTCCCCAAGGGCTGAACAAGACACATGAGCTGAGTCAGGAAGGTGGATACTGAGGCTCTGGGTTTAGACATGGAGCAGGAGCTGGCAGTTTGTAAGCTGCAGGTGGAAAGCTGAGCCTCTGTTGCGTCTGTGTCCCCAACAGGTAAACAGCCGATGTCCTCTATGTGCCCCTCCATCTTGGTGGATAAAATGAAAAAGGTCAGGATGGTGGTTGGTGCTTCTGGAGGAACAAAAATAACTACAGCAACAGCACTGGTATGTGATGATATGGGGACAAGGCTGAGGCAAAACAAGGTGGGGGAGAGGCAGTTTGGGGTAAGGGGCTCAAGTCTCCACCTGTGACRTGAGCSTGGCTGTGGGTCCCTGCTGTGGGCYGGGAGCCTGAAAGGGAGGTTCCTGCCTGGCCTTCTGAGGGCCAGACCWCCAACGCCAACTCCTGCCAGAGCTACAAAGGGTCTCTTAAATTACTTCCTTCAGTGACTTCAGGTCTTTTCCTTTGGCAAGTTGTTCTTACCACTTGTGGAAGATTTGTGACTTCAGTTTAGCTTTGGCTCTGTTCTCTGGATCTTCATGAACTAGTCTCTTTATCTAGTTTAGAGCCATTCCCATCCAACATCCTAAACTTTGGATGAAAGTCACACAGAGAAACTAAATAAGAACTTAGGCCAGGCATGGCTGCAGGCTCTCTGTGAGCTGCTGTGACAGCCACTCAAACGCCCAGCTAGACCAAAAGTGATTGCAGGAGAAAGCTGTCTCCTGTGCCAGCACACACAGCAGTTCAGAGCACCAGGCTGGACCKTGCTTTCCAGCTGAGGTAGAGGAGAAGTCTCCATAAAAACCGCTACAAGCAGCTTTCTAAGCCCTTAATCTTGAGGCTGTTTTCACTTGCCAGCAGCTCCAATCTGGAATTTAAGCATGTAGAGATGAGCCAGGTTTAAGGAAACCGGTTGCACAGTAGCAGAAAGCTGTAGCTGTATGTTTGCTGAGGTGAATGCTATGTGTCTAAGCCAGCACTAGCTTAATCATAGCAGCATAAATCCCGCTACAATAGCTTGAGGTTCTGATCCTTTTACTATGTTAATTTTAGTTACTCATGGTCTCTTTGTGTGGGAATTCTCCTAAGCATAAACAAGCTGACTTGCTGCAATGTACCTGTGTTTTGCTTAGCCAAGAGAGGGACCGCTGAAAGCAGCAGGAACCAGAAATTATGCCTTTTATGTGCTCTAGTGAACATCCTTCAGACATCTTTGCCTATGTTGCTACAAGGGTCAGGCCTCTTTGAAGATAAGTAACTAACGTTAAGGCTTTTTGCTTCTCATAGACGATCATCAATTCCATCTGGTTTGGTTATGATGTGAAGAAAGCAGTGGAAGAGCCCAGAATTCACGACCAGCTGTTCCCCAATATCACGGAGCTTGAGCAGCAAATAGAGGAGGTTCGTCTAGCTAGAGTCTGGGGTGTGTGTGAACTTCTTGTATGGTGCTGGGTTCCTAGTGCTGGGAAGGCATGCACTTGTGGAAAATCATGAAGCTTTGCCAAATGTTTCTAGGTGAGCACTATTAAAGCTGGCACAGGTCACGTACTGGGTCACAATAAACTGTTTGAAGCGTACCTTTAGTCTCAATCATACGGGTTTAAGGCCTAGTGCATTCCAGAGTGACCTACATCTGAAACTGTGGGTATGTGTCTTCTTGCAATGTTGTTTGGCTCAAAGGACTTGCAAAATAGCAAACCACATCAGGGCCCAAGCCATCCAGCAGTCTAAATCCAGTGACCCTCAGGAAACTCTTGGCCTATTGTGCAACCTCCCGATCAATYCTGAAGCGCTGGTACAGAGCTAGCAAGGGAGGATGCACAGAGGGCCCCGAGAACAAACTTGAAAATGTTTTCACAGTAAAGGTCTCCGTGCAGCACTGTCAGGCTGCGAGCTGATGGCAGGATCTGCCTCGCTCTGCATACCACTCGCTGAGCTGGCAGCTTCATTCGCCCTGAGGAATTACACATCCCAGYGGCCTGAGACAGATGCAGTCTTTGTACGTATCTCCTCCCATGTCTCTATGTTAGGGAAAACGCTCCTACATTAGGCAGTTTTCTTCATCAAACTATGAAGAAGACCCTCCTTTGATAAGCTGCTTCTTATTAAGGTAACAGCTGAGATATCTGCCTACGCCGGGGAGGATGCCCTGCTCTCTACAAGTCCTGTGTTTTCCCCCATTCCCAAACACGATCCATCAGTTCTGGCTCTTGGTATATGAGTATCTGAGGCAGAATGCTCTGTGACCAGGAATAGTATTGGTAGCCCACACTGAGCACCACTAATGCCACATCTTCTCAATTCCACCTCTTCAAAAGSAGGGCATCCCAGAAAGCAAAGGGAAGAGGAAGAACAGCGTGTAGTTTTAAGAGACCTACCTAATACAGGCACTGAATGCTTGGGTAGTCATGGAGGATGCAGGTCGCAGACTATGGCACATGTGCAGTTTCTCTCTCCTGTTGTCCTCATTCACTTCTGCATTCCAGGGTATAGAAGAACAACTAAAGAAGAGAAAACACGATACCACGCGGGTGAGCGGTGGTGCGGTTGTGCAAGCCATTCTCAGAACAGATGAAGGATGGGCTGCAGCCTCCGATTCCCGGAAAGGTGGCTTCCCTGCAGGCTACTGACATGGCTCAGCTCCTTTTTTTCAGTGGTCTAGTGACACTGAGGTGTGTTTGGGGGGAAGATCCTTTAGGTCTGCAACTCAGGGACTTCTCACAGGAAAGAGAACAAATTTACCTGTGGTTCTATTGACAGAGCTGGGACAGTTCTCTACAGCCATGATTGAAGTGCCTCATGCCACAGCAGTCTGCTAAATCACGCATGTCTACCAGGACATGCAGTACTTACTTGAAAAGTCTGTTCTGCCTTGAAGAATTTGTTCCCTGCCTCCTCTCCACCCCATGAAGACAGTTTGGGTACCCAGAGTTTCTGAAGAAGGCCCAGCTCACCCAAGCTGCAGGACGTGTTTCCCTTGCACAGCGTCAACTACCAGGAATGTCCCTGTCACTGCTAGAGAAGAGACTTGTTTCCTGTTGAGTAGATGGGAGTTACAGGGCTCTGGGGACTGGGTTTTCTAAGTTACAAACTTGGAAAACTTCTATCTGTGCCATAGCAGGAAGCCCAGCTCTAGACTGGGATAAGCCTTCACAAACTCACCACTCTTTCTTTTAACAAAAGATTGTTTCTGCTTTTCACTTCAGTTGATTATTGGAGATGAGTGGGTAAATGGGGAAGTGGCTTCAAACTTTTTTATATTTCTGTTGAGAAGGTCTAAAGGGAAGATGCTACCTGTAAAACTCTGAGCACAACTAAAATAAATAAATATGGAGTCACACATTTTTCTTGCCTGCACAGTTGCTGCTGTCAAAAGGGATGGTGAGAGTCTGCTGGAAAGAAACTCTCCAGAGATTTTTCTCTTTTGTTCACTACTTTGATGAAGCTATGAGTAAAAAAAAACAACAAAACTTAAATACCCAAAACAAGTTTGTTTTTTTCCAGTTTGTTTTTTACAACATCATACTGTAGGCCTGAAATACCAGAGTCTGAGGAAATGAAACCTCGAAAGAAGGGCACRCTGCAGCTACTCTTGGTGGAAGGTAAGTTACCATTAATCAGACAATTAATGACCTCTCAGAAATCCATATCTGATATGGAACAGCTAAGAGTGTCTGTACCTATGCATGAGGGGGTTTTGGTGTTCACCTACCAGCGTGGACTAATACATCACATCAGATAAGCTTATCGTAAGATCAAAACTGAATGTTCCAGAATGTTGTCAAGCTCTAGGGATGTTTATGAAACCCTTGAAACACAAGTAACAGTAACTGAACTCATCTGTTTGGCTTGTTGAAATTTCCTGTCAGTTTGTAAGAACCTTAAAATACAGAATTGAAAAGAAGATGAAAGGCTGAAATTTTAGGCATCAGGCACTTTCTCTTTTCCAGTAGTTTCTGGAATTGAGGAGAGTCTAGTTTCAAGGAATAAAGTGATAGCTAGATCATGCTTAAATCAAAGGGTCATGACTTTGACATATATATTTGCTTATATCACTCCCACTAAATGAGGGGCTTTTACCAAAAGTTGTCTGGGATGTGCTCTGTGCTCCTTTTTCCTGAGCTGTTACTGATGATGATGTGTAGGTGCAGCTAAGGCATTTGTAAAAAACATTTGTAAAAAAMCTAGAGTTGTGTTCCTTTAAGAATAAGATTGGTTTGGGGCCAAACCTGTATCCTTTTATCACTGAACTGAGACTTTGACTTTCCTGCTTCTTGTAGATGCCACTCAGTGGCAGGCTGCTGTTTAAATCCAGTTTGCAGGGCATTTTAGGAAGCTTTGATACAAGGCTGTGTATGGAACAGCATGAGCTGCTATTTGTTGGAAATAACCTGGCCCTTTGGACTTAGGACTAGCTGAGCTCTTTCTTGGCCAAGTGCGATCTGAGAAATAAACAAATAAAATCATTGCACAGCAAAATAAGCTTATTGAAACCTTACAGTCACTATAGCTAGTCTGAACTACAACAGAAAAAGCTTGTGCTCTGAAACTGGAGRGTAACTGTTTTCTGGGAAATGACTGTTGGACAAACATGCTTTCTGAAACAAGTTTGAGTAACTGCTGCTGGGCTRCTTCTAACGGTTCATGGTACAGAAGTCTTACTTATGTTCCTGAATTGCTTCTAGCTGGTTAGAAAACTCCCCTATTATTTATAACCTATGTTACAAAATTTCCCTTCTGGAAAGCTCAGATTTTGCCATGGCTAAAAACACTTCTGTTGAAAACTGTTCTTGTAAATGCATTTGAATTCTTGACTCTCTGCAGAAATGGATTTGTTTGTTTTAGCAGTATCACTACAGAGGGCTGATTTGTTAAAACTAAACTGGGCTAAGGCTTGCACTTACATCCTACATTTTTTAAAAAAACTGTGGCTACTTCTGCATGCTGTAATTATCWACATCTCATTTGGACGTACCTGTGCATAGGGTATGCACTTCCGCCACCTGCTTTGATACCACGTTCCGCTACTCACACTACATTGAGGCTGTCTGTGTATCAATAGGCAAATGTCAGTCAATAGTTTATACTGTAAAACCTCCTGATTGTACACTGCAGGCCATTCAGCTTGTCTGAATGCTTCAGCTACAAGAAGAGACTTCCTCCTCCTCGTGTCCCACTCCTTTGAATGCAGCCACCTCCCTCCTCTGCTCATGTCTTAGTGTAAGCTGCCTGACACAATGCAGGGTGTGGAGCACAGGACATGTTGCTATGCCCGATTCCAGCTGATCTGAAAGGGAGCTATACTGTTAAAAGGCAATCCAGGTCGTGAACCAGGGGGTTCACCTCTCTCCCCTGTTCTTYAGTCTAACATTAGGACAATTTTCTTTTGGCAGCCGTCCAGCCTCTGGAGGGGCTACAGGGAAGTGCCAAAACCAGGCTGTGAGAGACAAGTGGCATGTGCAGTCTTCTGCACAGTTCTTCAGTTTCTCCAGTGGCGTTACTGAGTCTCCAGAATGAACAACTGTTACTGCTGGAAACACCTGCGTGAAAAGTCCTCTCTCAAACAACCGCTTGTGTGTTAGGCTAGGCAACAGTTTTACAGGAGAAATTCCCAGACAGATTTAAAAACACTTTATTAAAAATATAATTTAAAGACTTCATTAGAAAATAGAGCAGCCTCTGTATAGTGATGCTTTAAAAGTCCGTGTAAGTTGACTAAGTACAAAAATAACGCTCTCTTGTTGGCATGAGCATGAATGGGGAGAGACCAAACTGGGAGGCTCTTGACCCAAGCAAATTTCAGCAGCGGTGAGGAGGCGGCAGGGCGAGAGCAGAGGTGCTAAGGGAGGTACAATCCCTCAGCTTCACCAGACGTTTTGCTAGTGAGGGCTACAGGACTGGAAGTCTCTGCCAGAGTGAGAGATCTGCACTCTCATTCCTTTCTGTCTTGCAAATTAAAGYGGTGATGGGTTTTAAAACTGCTTAATTGGCTCAGTTTCAGTGTTAGTAGCAAAATAGTTAAATTGCAGTGAGTGCTGGACTACAGATAATATTCCCAYGTCTTCGTGGTGGGAAATAGCTGTGATACTACTGCACTGGAAAGGTGATAGGCTGGATTACTGAGGTGTGCTTTACCCCAGGGTATGTCAGAAGTGAAGGTAATTGGAGGCTTAGTTACTTGGTTACTTGGTTTTCCTGCTAGTGAAACATGACGGAGTATGGCCCAGGGCACTGCTGAAGGCTGCCCTGAAGCCTGTTAGGGAAGCAAGAACTGCTCTCCCTGTCTCCAGCCAGTGCCATTCTCGGTTGCTTTTTGTAAACTCTAAGCTCAGTTGGGCTAGCTAGAAATAACTACAGGTCCTGCTAAGGCCAGCATCCAGTCTAGTTAGTCCGTCTGGTCCTGAAATGTGAGCTGCAGGTGGTGTCTGGTGCCCGTAAGTGCTTCCCCTGTGACAACTCTGCAGTTGCAGTGTTATTTCTGACACTAGAACCAATGCACCCGGGAACTGGTAGCTGAGGTAAGGGAGTTAATGAAAGTAGAAAACTTCAGCAAATTATGTAGATTGAATATGACTACCAAAAAACCCCAGTGTAACCCCTTCCAAATGAACACAAATAGTGCTTTCCCCCCCTCCCCCCAACTTTAGGCCTATTCCCTTCCTCTGTTGCCATTCAGCAGTGCTGTGATGCTGTCTAACAGGGTGCTGTGCCACTTCTATGGCTTCAGTAAGCAGCTCTGATGGAGAAACCAGCAGTCCTTCCTGAACTAGGGGATTTAACGTAAATTCCACTTGGAGGAGGAAGGGGGCGGGCAGTGCATGGAGCTGGCTCTATACATGAGTAACTTGCCTTCCAGATGCATGATTAAGTACTTGAGGTTATGATCTGGTAACTTAGGAATACTTCTTCGTTAAGCTCTGATACAGCTGCGGTCATATTATAGTCCTTAGTGTACAATTTCTGAAGGAAAACACATGTCTGGCTCTAGTCAGCTTCACTCAGACCTTCATTAAAATGCAAATGAAGGTTGAGATTTCAACAAGTCGATGGCTTTATTGGACAGACTTCATGGGTAAGAACGTAGACTTAAAATCTATCTGGCCTTGTTTGCAAGGGGGTGTGTGGATGGCCTCGTTTTGGTTTGGTTTTTTAATAGTGTGTGCTCAAATACTTGTTATGGAGTTTACAGAGGGATTTTATTTGTTTATGTACTAGGAATACCATGGGCTGTGTGTGAGGTAAGAACTAACATGCGAAGGGAGGGGCTCTGCTAGTGCCTTGCTCTGGTTTGGCTTCACTGTCAGCAACACACACACAATACTGTTGGTGCCCATAGGGAAGTACGGCTCATAAGCTTTCAGAAAATGGAGTTGTTTGGGATGATGGAAACTTGCCCCTGGGTATTTGAGAAGAGCTTTGGGGGTTTTGAGGTTGTTTTGGTTTGGTTTGGGTTTTTTTAAATGTTTGAGTCTCTTGGCCATTTTGAGCAGGGCAAGGTTATGGAGCAACTGCAAAAGACCTTTTGCGTCCAGGCGCATGAGTTCAGGTCTCTCCTCCAGAAGTTTTCTCTCTGTGATAGTTCTTCAGTAGTCCTACAATTTCCTCCTTGTGATCTTAAGGGAACACTAGAGACCAGTTGTGGTAAATAGGGAGCTGGAGCATGTCCTTAGGCTATGGGAGAAAAGTATTCTGCTAATGTCTGATAGCGCTGCATCATTTCTCAGCAGTCCTGATGTTTGCCTGGCCAGGCTGAGCTCATGGCTACAAGAGAAGTCTTCTGATCATGTATCTTCTGCATTTTGAAGAAAGTTATAAAGCTTCCAAAAACAACAGCTCTTCCACTGCAATCCTCACCTGCCTTCCCAAACGACTTATCTTCTGCAGGCATTGAGGAGGGAGAACTGCCACAGATTGGGACTCCTCTTGCCACAGGGAGAGGTGCCCTCAGGGAGCTAAGCTGAAGCCCGTCCATCCCAGAAGCAGGGAATTCACATCACCCCATGGGAGGCTTATTCTCAAACTCACCAGTGTGCAGGGTTGAAGGAAGCTTCGGTGCAGTTACTCTGAGCTTGTGGGGTCCTTTGCATCCCCAAGACAGAGAGTAGTAGGGCAGCAGACTTGTGCCACGATGCGCTGATTTCATCTGCCATCTTTGGGAAAAGTAGGGCTTCTTTGGGTGGGAAAGCCAAGAGGGGGAGTGTGGAGTTTTGCTCTCTTCCCTTTCCAAACCCACCCTCTAAGCCTGGATGCTTAAGATTTTAAAATCCTGACTCTATAGACACTTATTGTAATCCTCATAACCAAAATATTACTTATTTCACATTGCTGAGCCCCAGTAATAATAAGCTTATTGTGGCAACAGCCTGAAAGAAACCAATTCTACTCTCAACTGAGACTTTCCAGCAGGAATGGAAGATACAGCTGGGTCATTTCACAGTGTTCCCAGTGGATTTTGGACCAATTTCCTTTCCCATTTTGTATTCTCTTATTCTGAATAGCTGATGTGCTCAAGAAATATGTTTTTCCATATATCACATAAGTAATGGAGGGTGTAGCTCTAAACAAGGCTGGCTGACATGTCCTTGTATTGCCTGAGGGTGACTTGCAGTCTACTGGAATTAGGTGTAATCACAAGTTTTGCCCATACTCTAGCAGGCATCCTGATGGGAACAGGCAATTTTGGCATGTCCAAGCCAAAGCATGTTCTGAATATAGTTATCTCTCTGGTTTTATGAGTTGTGATGGCATTTCATGCTAATATCCAGCTGACTTCCCCAGCTTCCTTTTGTCAGAGTAAGCAGAGATGCATTTTCCTTCCTTGGAAATTCCCTGCACAACATTCATTGCAATTTCAACTTTCTTTTCTTTATGTCCTCTTCCCAGCAGGCCGCTCCTAACCTCCTGTAGGGGGGAGAGAAGAGGAAATGGAGTGAATTGGGCAGGGGCCTGAGGTCTTAGCATTGCCAGGTGTGAAAATGAAGGGTGTGTATATAGGGTCAGGTTGTGAAAGTGAGATTTAAGCTAGAAGCAAAATACAGATTATTCAGGAGAGTTACAGAAGCAATCTCCTTCTCACCAAAAGGAGAAGACAAGAAGATCAAAGCGAGGCCACTCACCTCACTGAAATGTTTCTCAAACAGGATATTGTCACCTTCAGTATGCATGATGGGAGCCGAAATGGCATGTTCCAAGTCGTAGCCGAACCACAGCTTGTTTATAATTGCCTGCAATGAAACAAAGCCCACAGTGACTGACTGGAGATATTGAATAAGAACGTGGGTCACATGCTGCCATCCTCTGACTGGTGTCAAGCCAGACCAGCTCTACTGTAAATCCTGCCTGCAGGATGGTGCAAACCTGGACTGTAAGAGAGGCTGCACTGAGTCAGACCAGAAGTCCTACTAGCCTCATCTCCTGTCTTCATGGTGACCAATACCAGATGCTCAGGGCAAGTATAAGAACAGGGTGAGCACATAACGCTACTTCCCAGAATGCTTTCCCTGAGCCAAAGAGGTGTCCTTGAATTCAATGGCTACTGACAGATCTTATCTCTTTCTATTGACGGTTGTTCTTTCTGTTTTCAGATCAGGTCCTAGCATGGACTTCTTCCCATGCTTCTCTCCAGTTGAAGAAAGATGAAGAAAAAAAAGCCCTCTTTTTCCTCTTGTGGCCTTATCTGGTTTTATTTCTTGATTGCTGAACAAGATGTTTGTTAGACTTCATGCTTCAGCAAGCTCTTTTTCGTTAAGATTTGTTACTCTGTGTATATGTGTGGTGGTGGGTTTCTGTTTTTCTTGTTCCTTCCATCACATAACTTACCAGTTTATTTTGGGGGCCCCAAGGTTTTGAGCAATACCTCTCTTCCTAATAATTTCCTTAACTTGCTATTTGATTATTCTAACTTCTTCCCTTTCAGAAAAGAATTGAGAGCGCCAGCTGGCACTTGCCACAGAAATGCTAGGGGCAAGAAGGTGAGGATAGACTGAGTCTGCAGCAGGCCCTCTTCACTGCTGCCTTCCACATAGCAGTACTAGCAGCAGCAAAGTAATTCCTTTTGTTCAGGACAGTGTGTGCTCCCCTTGCTCGGTGGAAGGCGTTACTGTGCGGTGCCTGTTCACTCACCATAGCAGTAGCACTGACAATCCAGGCCCCGCCTGCTCCTCCGATCACCAGCATGTCTCCTGTCTTGGAGATGAGAATGGAAGGCACCATTGCTGAGGGAGGCTTCTCTCCTAGAGCAGAGGCAGAGAGTATTATTCCTCCCATCTGGCTGTTAAGGGGGTTGGACGGACACACAAGTTTATCTACCTCACCCTTCTTGCATTCCCCATGGAAAACCAAGCTGCTGCTCATTCCTCAAGAAGCTCAAGTCTTCCCGAAAACTAGCTGCTTTGTGCTGAGACCCCATCTCACAAGAAACTGGACCTCTATGGCAGAGGCTAAATAGGAAGCATCTCTTGGTGCAGGGCATCCTACAAGCATTCAGGACTTGCTGCAGCTCATTCAACCCAGCCGAAGAACCATTAGCAGCAATCCTGCCATCGCAGTGCTGATGTCCTCTCTCATGGCAGACCCAAGGGAGATTGCATCAGGGATAGCTTATTTCACAAAGCAATGTCTCTGCATCAACACTGCTGTGTTACAGAACTCAGTGTAAGCCTATAGCATTACTGATTTGATTGTGCATGCAACTATACACTTTTTCATAGATGAGCCTAAAAAGTCAGCAAGCTTGTCCTAGCACTAGTTTCTTCACTCCTTCCCTCCACTCCCCATCAATCAATGATCAGCTTAATTTTTTTTTTTTTTTTTTTTTAATCTCCGATTTCCCTGGCCAGAAACCAAAACTTCCATGTTTCCATGCAAGGGTATATGTGAGTGGACAAGACACATTACAGGGCTTTATCCTCTGTTAGTCTGAAAAAAACTTGCTCTCATCCAGACCTAGGAAAGGAACGAGTACCTGCAGTTTACAGATAGTCCCTTCCCAGTTGCACACGGCCTGCATATCCATCTCCTGGCCTTGTGTTTTATTTTGAGGGTGAGAATGCTCACCTGGTCTAATGCTTCTGTTTGCTGTGCAGAAATCAGCGAGTTCGTTATTTAAAATGATCCCGGTTCGGTTAGAGTATACAAAGGAGCCAAACCTGCAGGGGGGAAAGAAGTAGCCTTTCAGCGACCAGTGCTCTCCCGTTGTGGATGACATGAACTGAACATGGCACCCTGCGGGTTACCTCTGTCTCCTCCCCACCCGCAGCTGCCCCAGCCAGCATGACCAAAAGCTGTTTGTGCTGCTGTGCTGGAGCCAGAGATAAGCTCTCTGTTAGCAGTGGAAGTGGGGATTTGCCCAACTCGCAGAAACTCAGCAGAGCTCAGCAAGTTGTTACATGTTCGTGAATTGTGATGTTCCTTTGGGCTGATGCTCAAAGGCCTTTGCTGTCACATGAAAAAGGCGTTCATGAGTAAGAGACTGCCTACATCTGTGAAGCCCAAGGGTTTTGCATTTCTGGTAAACAGCCCTTGCAGGTTCACAGGGTACCTGATGCATGGCCTATGTGACTCAATTACCAACCCCTTTGCTACTCACGGGTAGTTGATGGTGCTGGTGGCGGACACGGCACTGCCGTCTGCAGCGAGCACAGAGATGTGGCTTGTGCCCTTACTTTTGTATCTGTGGTTGTAGATGGACTCCAACAAGTTGTAATGGTTGAGCGGATGGTCACCATGGTCATCTATTCTGCTTCTGGCAAGCTCAGCAATCTTGTCAGACAGCATGGTCCCCACAGTCACCTGCAATCACAGCAAGGACACTGAGCTTGTCTCACCAAAGCACAGGCATGTCTGTCTTTGGGCACAGGGAAGCCTGGGGGACTCAGCCCCAATAGTCAGAGCTTGGGGACCTGCACTGGCAGCATTCAGCCCCAGCCTGAATCCCCAGGCCACTCTCATCACAGAAAGTGAAACAAGCTCAGTACTGAGGCACCTCAGCATTGGCATGAGCGTGTGCACATCCTTTATCTGGCAAGTGAGCGCCAGCCTACAGCTGAACAGAAACTGCAGACAAAGKGAGTGGCCTAATCCTGCCTCTGCCTTGGCCAACTGAGCAGCATTGCTCTTGACTAGCAGTTCTAAGTATTTTCTTTCCTTTTGTGGCTGCAAAGCAGGAGGGTGTCAGAGCATCGCTTGGTACTGTAGCATTGTGCTGGCAGGGTAGTCTGGGCAATAGGTGGTCTGCTTGAGGGCTTAGCACATAGGCTAAAATGAGTTGGTGACAATGCAGGTTTAAAAAAAAAAAGCAGGAGATGGACTTCCCCGCTCCCTCTCTGTCAAGCAGCTGTCTAGAAGAAGCTACCAGTGCTGGGGGTGTCTGTGGCTGCCCTTACGCACCATGMCAGCTCACCTGAGCTTCGGAGAAGGCTGGGTCACTCATATAGGGTTTTAGCATATTGCCAAACTTCAGGGCCTCTGCGATGCGATGGTAGGCTTCCACCTTCTCCTTGGGTGTCGCCAGTGACGCTTCATGGAGTTTATACTCTACAGAGCAGGATGAAATAATTTCGTTAATAGACCGAAGGCAATGTTCTTTCAAGAATTGTAAAAAAAAAATTTGAAAGGAACATCCTTTTCCCATCCCAGTTCTTATCAACTTTCCCCTATGCTTTAGCAGCCTGTGGGCACAAAAACAACCAAGTACTAATTTCCACTGTGACTTCAATCCCTCTTGAAGCCTTGGGAAGATCGTGTATCCTTTGGCCTTTGCAGCAGCTATGGTGATGCTGACCCACTGTAAGAATGAGCCAGTTCATCATCCTGCTGCATAGCATGGTCACACTGCTGCTTTGGGGCCCATTCTGGCTCATCAACTCCATTTCTCCCCATCACTTTTCTACTGTTCTAAAGCAACACTCTTTGCAAACCTCTTGCTGCCCCTTTTCCCTTAGGAATTTACCTTCTAATATCTTGAGGATGAACATGAGCACAGCACCTCCCATGGGCGGTCCAGGAGAAAACACTGTGGTGTGATTGTTCAGGGTAATGTTGAGAGCTGAGGACACCTCTGCTTTGTATGCCTGAAGGTCCTCCAGTGAGATACTGGACCCTTCGACAGAAAACCAGATGGGTAGCTGGCATTAGCACATTAACTTCTACTAGGTGCTATGGGCTGGCTACATCAGAGCCTTGGTAAAGCTTGTAAAGAACCATCCCTGTATACTCCAAATTTGTTCCACCAAGCACAGCAACGTCTTCATCTGTCCTCATCTACTGCCAAACCCCAGGACATCACAAAGCCTAAGGGAGTTGGAGACACCAGYGCATGAGCACTATGGGTGAATGCCAGAGCAGTGGGTGGCTCTCAGCCTTGCTTCTGGGCCGGAGTTATAAGAAGTGGGGAAAGGTGGCCCCTTCCTGTGCCAGGTACCACCCCAAGTGGCAAGCAAATGGCATGTGTTGGCTTTCCCCTGGTACCGACTCACTCTTAAACAACTGCTGGGAGAAGGCCTGCTATTAGCATTAACTATAGCTGTTACCTACCAGCCTTCCTAATGTCCTCCACCAGGGCCTTTCCTATCTGTCCCTCATAAAATGCTGCAGCTCCGTTTTCCGCTACAGCTTTCAGTGTTTGCTGCAGCGCTGGCCATCTGAAGGTCTCTCCRTGCTTCAAAAACCTTTGACCATCACATATCAGTGGGCTGTTAAAGAAGAACATCCATCAGTTTACAGCATGTGCTTATTCTGTCCCCAGGACCAATCTCTTGTTCCTTCCCAAAGCTGATTTGGTTTATGCATGTTGTATACTTTCCAAGACAGTGCTACACTGCAGACTACATGGAGGAAAGCTCTTCTCAGCCAATTGCTACCTGTAACACCAGGCACTCTTTCCCCAAAGTTTCCTCCATGGGACCTAATGCTTTGACCCTGGCTCAGGTCAGTGGGGCTTCTCCAAACACATGTCTGCTGTAGGGCTGTGCTGTCAGAGGATGGTTTCCACGTGGATGGAGGCAGGCCACGTACAGCCTGCTCCTCCTCATGAGCAGATGTGCTTAGCAGACAGTTTTGCTGTGCCAAGCCACTCTAAATTACAAAAAAAAAAAGTTGCTGACAGAAAAAAAAAATAAAAACCCACTTCTTTTATTCCCTCTCTCTCCATTGCAAGTATTTACTGAACAGAAGCCACAGCAGCAGCCTGCGCTCCGTGTCAGCRTGTCAGAGGAAGGGTCTGAAGCTGGGGGAACAGTGGTCTTCACACTGCAATTTAATTCATGGGTCTTACCACAGGCTTTTTCCTGGAATGGAGAAGGCTGAGTGATGGATCATTTTGTCCATAACCGGGGAAATGACAAGTGGCTCTGAAAGGAGCTTGATGGTTGGTTCAAATAGGGCTTTCCATGGTAAGCGGCCGTGTCGCTTATGGGCTTCTTCATACCCACGAAGTTCTCCTGGTACAGCAATCCAGTGGGAACCTGAAGAGCAGMACGGCAGTGTCACACCCAGTAAGTCATTGGCCTGTGGGTTTCACCTCTCTGAAAGCACTCCARTGGAAGTGTGGATTTGTACAGGCAGGACTAAGTCTTAAAGCAGGCTTGGGTTTTTTTTCTTTCATTTTTCTGTTCATATATTTCTTCCACTACCTGATAGAAGGGGTGTAGAGGAACTGGAGCCAGACTCAGAGGTGCGTGGTGAAAGCACAAGAGGCAACAGGCRCATGTTGCAGCAAGGGAGATGGCAGCTGGACGTAAGAGAAAAAGCAGTCATGCGGGAGTGAAGCTGTGAAACTCTCCATCCATGGAGAAGTTAAAAAATGTGACAGGACAAGGACCCAAGCAGCCTGAGCTAACTCTGACATCACTCTGCTTTGAGCAGGGGTTGGAGCAGAGACCTCCAACTGTCCCTTCCAACCATAGTTGTTCCTGATTCGTTTTCAGGCTCTTCTTCCAAGGATGAGAACATCTCCTCCAGGAACTAGGACATGCCCCAAAAGAAAATTGCTAGGGAAGAAGAATGAATGCAGCAAGAAACGTGGAGAGATCCAAGATGTGCTGCTAAAGCGAGAGTACCTGTTGCCAAACCAGTAACAGCAAATGGACGTGGAGCCTCCTCGGATGCGAGCGAGGTGGTAGCTGAGCTAAGCTGGAGCCCAGCAACTCAACTCCTGATGCTGCCAGGTTGCTTCCCCAATGTAAGGACATGGGCAAGTGCACTAGATTGATTTCTTTCATTTCCAGAAAGTCTGAGCAGCTATTGACCTTATTTTTTCTCTGTAAGGTCTGCTGGGAAATGAATGCTTTGGCAAATATGGTCTTGAAACGCAGACTTCCTATGAAAAGAATAGTAATTTCTTCTCATGCTCTGTTCCCCACCCTCTTGCTGGTCAGGCTCCAATGTTACTACGAAACAGGAATTTTATGGACCTAGTATTTTTTTCTTACATTTGCAAAAATCAAGTCAGGAAAAGCGTGAGCAATTAAATAGAACTTCATATAAAGTCAGCAAGGTCCTCAGTTCCCCCACCCTGAGCTTTGTGCACTGCATGCCAGCAGGGCACAGAGCCCTCCTGGCCCAGTCTGTGTCCTTACCAATGGGGAAACCAGCAGCACAGCCAGACAACAAATTGTGCGGAAACACTCGTGGGACTGTCTCGCGGGCATTGATCACCTCGACTGTTCCTAGAAAGGAGAAGGGGGGAATGTGTAACATTGTCTTCCTGAGGCAGGCGAACATCACACGCCAGCCAGCTGTGAGCACCGCACAGGCTCCAGCCCAGCGCCCGCGGCACCGTGCTGAGCTGCCCTGAAGCCTTTTGCCAAATGTGTCCAGCACGCTTGCAGGGTCAGGCTGCAGTCGGCACACACTGTCGTTTGCTCCCATGCTTTTATTTAGAGCAAACCGAGCAGTGCCTACCTAGAGGCAACGAAAGGACAGGGACAAGGCCAGGGCCTGTCTCCAGCCAGTTAAGGTCCCYGTCCAGGGCTCCTGGGCCTGGGATGTGGGCTGGGACGTGCTGCTTCACATCTGATTTGCAGGTTCCTGCATTTGCTCTACAGGTGGGACGTGTCAGAGACATAACATGAGCCTCATGCTCCCTGGTGGGCCATTTTCCAAGTGATGGTGAGGCATGTCCATCATGTCTGTAAGCAGGATGGTGATACTGAAAGACCCTTTAGGTATCAGGAAGCTTGAAAGGAAAAAAGAAAAACCAAAAAACACTTGTATACACTTGTATGTCAGGTCTAGCCCATTATTTTGCCTCTTTCTCTGCCTTGTGTTTATCTTTTCCTATCACAGTCCACAGAGCCAGCTGTGTTGCAGGAGCCCACAGTGCTACCTAGTGTACCAAGCACCTCAGCCATGCATGGCCATGTGCGGCTCTGTGCAGCAGGATAATTCAGGTAGCAGAAGAGGACTCGTGATAGGAGACAAAGTTACATGGCTCTGCCAAAAAGGAAAAAAGAAAAATGTGTTTTGTCAAATTATGCTATTGCATAAGACACACCCAAGCATTTCCAGACGTGTGATCCTGTGAGACTACTTGGCAGGGTTTTTAAAATGATAATATTGTTATTGTGTTCATTGTTGATTTTACTATTTAGAACTATAAGCTCTGGGGGCTTTTGGGAGCCAAGGCAGTTAAAAAAAAAACACATTAAAAACATAAAAGCAAGAACACAGCACTAGGGGTTAAGCTAAACACAGAAGGGCGTCCCAGCAGGCCCTGAACATTGCTAGATTTAGATTTCTGAAGGGAAGCTGCATCTCCTGGGACAGGAAGTCTCACCGCTGTTTTGGGGAGGCCTACCCATGCCAGCGAGGCAGCGTGAGATGCAGCCCCCAGGTTGGCAGGCGCTGCCTGAGCTGCTGCTGCAGGATGAGCCCCTGAAGTCCCAGGCCAAGGGCTCAGCGGAGCCAGCGACAGCCCCATATCGCTGCGCTCATTGCCAGCACACGCACCTCGCTCCGCTCCCATCCGCCTCCAGGGCRGCCCAGCGGCAGCTCCGACAACACCGCTCACACCTTGCTGCACTGTCAGCTGTGTCACTTTGAAATATAATTTGGGATTGCTTTGGAGGGGGAAGGAGAGGCAATGTCAGTTCATTTTAAATCCAAAGCTCCTTCCCCCAAGGAAGAGCTGCTGCTTTCACAGCAAGCATGTTCTTGCTGTGAAAAGATGCACTCCCTGTAACAGATACTTTGGGTTAAGAGTAAAAGCATGGTTTGTGATCAGAGGATGCAGCATTATATTCAAAAAATTGCTCTGAGAGAACATGAAGGATTCTGACTTCTCCACGGCAGCTGGAAGTCTGCAGGCAGAYGGGCCACCATGGAGAGGCCAGGGCTGGCCCGTACCTGTGCTGGCATTATAGATGGTAAATATGACCCCACCACCCAGGCCCGAACTCTGAGGGTTCATCACCGAGGTGCAAATCAAGCCAGCGATGGCAGCATCCACAGCTGTGCCTCCACTTTTCAGGATGTCCCTGTGGTGGAAACGGAGGAAAAAAGACAATGTTAAAATCCAGGGATGATGGAATGGAGGAGCTACATGAAGATGTCTCCCTGGGGCATGTGCAAGGSAGCCCCAGCTTGACGAGAGCAGCTAGCAGTTGGAGAAAGCTGTTGGCGGCAGTGTGGGGTGTGAGAGTGCAGAAACGCGCCTTCCTTTGTGGGAGTGAGGAAGAAAAATTAGTGGGAAAGAAGGGAGAGTCCGCAGGAGGAAAGAGCAGCCGGGGCCAGACCTGTGCGAGGTTGGTCTTCCTCTGGGCAAAGAGTGATGGGATAGAGAGATCTGCAGCCGCTCACAAATGCTGTTGACAAAAAGGGGCAGCAAGGAACTCCCAGAGGTGGAGGGGGAGGATGCTCTCGGCAGAGGAGAGAGCTTTCCACATGCTGGGAACCAAACGACCGATTTCTAGCTCCCCACCTGCCGTTGCCAATAAAAAGGCATGTGCTGGCCAACAGGACAGGGGCAGAAGCAGGAACGATGGGCTCATGTGAAGCAAACTCTGGAGACTTAGCATGTCAATTAGCACAAAATTCAGGCCTGACTTCATTGCTCCTACAATGYGCCTTCCTGGGCTTAAGTGATATTAGCACAAAAATCCCACTCCTTCCCTGTATCCCCAAAGGCAAAACAAACRAACAAACAAAAAACGAACAGGAAAAAAAACCTCAACTGTTTCTACCTAGGCACAGCCACACCAAAGAACACACAGGCATTAAGGCAGCCTCATGCTGTTGACAGCAATGAGTTTCTGCTAGAGAAATGTATCTCAACAAACGCTTCCTTCAAGCACAGCTGTAAAAAAAATCTTTTCCTTGCAGTGGAAATGTGGTGGGGTGGGGTTTCCTTGCACAGCCTGTCAGTAGCCAGCAATGGTATTTGCTAGGAAGGTTTCTGACTGGGTTGGGGTATTGCTTAGATAAGGCAAAGCCAAAAGGGAACGTGGAATAGTTCATTAATTGGAGYGCAGCTGCTCCCAGAGGCTGCGACAGGAACACAGAGCACATATATATGGGACTGCTGTTTATTTTACATCCGTTGATGTGGCCGGGACCTGCTGGGGCTGGGAACAGGGTGCTGCCAGCAGGCACTCTGATTGTGGCTTTCCTTTGTTTCTGTAAGTCCTTCGGAACGACTGCCTGTAAGGAAATGGCATGTGGACAAGAAATGGTGGGGAACCACCAAGCTTTCTGTTTGGGGTCTGCATGGCTTTTGGCCTCCTAGCAGCAAGCTGCTCCCTGGCTGCAGCTCTGAAAATGGAGACTGGGGCTCAGGCTCACCCATTCAGCCCCTTGCAGCAGGGGTAAGACTCTCACCACACGAATGTCCCTGGGTGGTGTTTTTCTGAAACCGAAGCTTTTTAATTGCTAACAATAGAAGGGAAGGACACGAGGGCTTAATGAGAAACTGAGTTACCCCTGGAGAAAGCCCAGGAAGCATGTTAGAAAGTTGGGGAAGGAGGGGGGAAGGACCACTACCCTGRCCTGGGACAGTGCTCCTCAGAGCCCCTGGATTATGGGCTATGAGGCAGCACATGTACAAAGCCTGGTGCCAGGGAAAACCATGGTTCTGATAATTTGCAGTGAAAAACAACTTAAAAAAAACCTTTGAGATTCTATGGTATTCATTTCAATGCAATGCATTAAGACCTTAACGTGGAAAATCAGACACATTTCTATCATTTTCCCAAAGCCCGAAAAGCACCAGRTCCTCATCCAACTTCCCAGCCACATTCACAGTGGTGCAAGTGGTTGCACATCTTGCACTACCTCTTGTCCGGGGACCCTCCTGCCACTCTGCTTCTGAAGCCGGTGCCGTACACCCCTCACCACAACCCCAGAAACACTTGTGCCTGCAGGAGCACTCCCTGATAAAGATCCTCGTCCCTTCTTGTGTTGTCTGGTGATGGACATCTACCTGCTCCAAAAGATGAGCTGTTCCCCCACCACCACTGATCTGCACCAAGCCAGCATGCTCTGCACTGGAACTGCATTACCTTAGCATGCTCTAAAGGGTGACCACAGTTAATCAATTTATTAATTAATATTTGTACACCTAGATGGCCTGTTTCTGGATTATGCTAAGATCTTTTGCTGTTCCCAAGTACTTGTTTATAAAAGCAACATTGTGGGCTAAATACCCTTTAACTACCGCACATGTAGTGCCGTATGCACAAAGCATACAAACCTGAGAGTTTCTTAGCGTGACCTTATCCATGCTCCTTCCCTCTAACACCCCCAGTTAGACCTAGAGCCAGGATAACATAAGCCATGTAAACTCCAGTTTGTAGCTGTGCCCTTGGCTCCCACTGAGATCAGGGAGGACAAATGAGGTCTCAGTCTCAGCAGAAAAGGTGTATCTGACTGCTAAAGAGAGCAGCAAACTTCTCCAGGGAGTTGAGACCTGGACTGTTGCTGCCATTGACAAAAGGGACACAGATTTCCTGAGAGCATCAAGGAACACGTGGGAGGAAGACGTTCACCGGCCAGTGGAGAGGACTTCAGCAGCGCTGCCAGGATGGACACATCCTGCCTGGCATGGCTGAGGCAAATCAAGTCCTTACTTATGGGCACTGATGACTCCAGCCTGCCAGTCCACCCAATAGCTTTCAGATGGGTCATGCCTAAGACACTGACATTGTGCACGCCTCAGGAAGGTAGGAAAGCCAGAGATAAGTCTTTATTGTTCCTGCAAGATAGTCTTTATTGTTCCTGCTCTTGTGCCTAGCACAGTGACACCCTGATTCTTGGCTACGACTCCTTGGTGTTAACGCAATATAGAGCAAAAATAACACCAGCAGCCAACACAGGGGCACCTTTTCACAGAAAAGCAAAGCATGTTTTGCTTTGTCCTTGGTCACTAGCCCTCATTAATCACATTTTGCAATATAAACAAGATGACAAGAAAAACAGAATTTCCAGATAATCCAAAAGTGCTTTCCATTCCTGTCTACAGTGTCTCTATTGGTAGCAACTGTCACTGTCACCTCTGGTGGCAAATACCACATCTAACAACACATAGTCAAACCTGTTTCTTGCTCAAGAGAAGGAGGGCTTTCCAGTTGCCTGCTGCCTTTTAGTGAGCACCATGGGATGGAGAGCTTCCCATCCACTAGCACAGTGTGCGGCACCTGAGACCATCTCATTATGGGATGGGCTGTGTCATGCTGGGCATGGTCCTTTGCCTGCTGTGTCTTTGGGGGACAGGGGTTAGGGGGAAGGGGAGCTGAGATTTCTCCCCCAAACTAGGCATTATCTTGGCTCTTCCCAGCCTGGCAGGAAGCACTCCCAGCCCCAGGTCTCACAAACACATCTTGGAGGGCTCACACACCACACTGATGTTTCCCTGGCTCTGTGGGGGTGCATGTGCCTGCCAAATTTTTACTTGAACCCCAGCACAAGGGGTGTCCCCTGACACAGGACAGGCTCGGTGGTAGCTAAGGAAAAGCAAGCCTTACAGTCAGGCTTTTAGCTCAAGCTCAGAAACAGCTGAACCCAGCAAGGCTAAAACCAAATCCTCATCAGGGTTATTAACAAGATTTCTTTTGAGCTGCTTTGCTCTTTTACCCAGGAGGCCTGATACGTGTCCCCCATCATCAGCGCAGGGTCCAGGGCCCACAGCCATTCTATGCTATCTGCAGACTGGCCCCCAGTCTCGACAGCTTTCCCTCCAGCCTCTCTGGAGACTGAAACACAACAAAAAACACTCTCTGAGCTKGCTCTTGGTATAGCACACTTGGCTCCCCATGCCTGGCTCACCCGCTTTCAGCCAGAGCTTTGCCGCTTCCTTGGAAGTGATGCCTGGGGAATTTAGGGCCATTATGTCTTTCTCATCTAGCTAGACTGGCAGAGTACACCCCGTCCCATTAGGTTGCTCCCTTTCTATGGATCGCTGCTACAACTAGCTTAAAACCCTGGAGAGACACATGGCCCCTCAATCAAAGTGTGGTACCTTACCAGGTCTCTCTAGAGACATCTCAGTGCTACAGCTGACAAGATCTGATAACAACATGTTTTGTCCTAGATCCTTCCTGCCACTTAGTCTCAGCTTTAGGGTTTGGCCATTAATGGAGTTTCCTTAAAGCCAGGAGCAGAAGAGGATGTTAACAACCAAGCCCTGCTCCAGCAGCAGCAAAACAGGGATTCACCCTCCCAGGAAGGGTGAATGACGGCACTTGCTCACACAGTCCTCACAGCAAAGATGGGCTGTGCYGGGCTGCAGACCAAGTCTGCTGTTCTGCCCAGGGCTAGAAGGAGACCTGAAGCCATTTTAAATACACTGGAAATGCTAAGGTATTAAATTACATCATTGATGGTTTTTTTCTGCTAAAGAAAGCTGAGTCTGGGAGGAGACCACCCGTTATACAGGAGCTGCCTGCTTAAGATTTATGAAGAGCAAAAGCAACAGCTGTTTCTGTAAAAAAGAGTCAGTTGCCAAATTTAAAACTGTTAGAATACAAGAAGAAGGGAAGGCAAATCCTTTGGGATATAAACATTCTTCAGAAATGCTGCTGGGCCATCACTGAAAAGGATTTTTGCAGCAGATTTTCTGCATAGAACTGAGCTTCCCAGGACCACAGACATTTTCTGACCGTTAAATTCTCATCCTCCCCACCACCCTGTCCCCCAGGCGGGTGTTTGTTTCAGAAAAAGCCAATTCCCAGGGTTTATGCTAGGCTCTACTGGAGAAGTGGGATCAGAGATGGCTGCTGGGCCAGGMCAGGTCAGTTTGCCTCGATGCAGCAAATCCCATCGCTGGGAATGAGCACTTTTCCTAAATCTCTCCCTGGCCTTATGCTGGGTCTTGCTTCTGCCATTTGGGAAGCAAATGGATGCAGAGCAGTGGATGGCAAAGCTCAAACAACACATTGGTAGGCAATATAAAGCTTTTTGCATGGCTGATGGAAAAAGCCTCTTCCACTGCCAGGAGGGAACATGTGGCTCAGAGCTGGAGGTGAAGGTGGGTTYGGGTACCGCTTGCTGCAGGGCAATCACGTCCTGTCTCCTCATGGCTTCCTGACATGAGGACAAATTACTGAGGTGGCCTTTGGTGCCAAATCCACATCCTTGGGTTAAAAATTGCTCTGATTCTCCTTTTAGCCTCCCATCCCTTCTCATCAAAGTGTTTCACTTCATTCAGGGACAAGTCTTCTTCCGGCACAGGGCCCCTGTCCGGACGAGGCAGCTGCACGATATTGCTTTCAGTCCCCAGTCTCYAGCAGTGAAACCATTCGCAGCAAAAGACCCGACCTCGTTCACCMCTGAGAACTGGACACTGATGGCTAAGAGCAAGTCTAGCACAGGGCCTGCCAACAAGGATGATGCCATGCTGGAGGCTTGCTGAGATTGGTGGCTTTCTGCAGGGAGCCGAAGAGTTGCRTAAAGATTTCAGAAAGTCCAACCTTACGCAGCCCCAGAATATACAAAACCACCGTCTCCAGAGCTCGAAAAACCCAAGCCTGAAGATGACAGCTGAGCACAACTGAAGAAAAAGAGCAGCAAACAGGGGCTGTGAGTCTGTCCCCCATCTCCTGCTTGTCTAATGAACTGCAGAGCTACACAGTTCCTTCACTGACCCTTCCTTCACAGCTGGACTATCAGTGAGGGAAACACAAGGGCCCTGAGGTGTTTTCCCCAACCCACCTGTTAAAAGACAAGATTGCTCTTTGGGCAAGAGGTTCAGTTATTCTCAGTAAGTTCAATTAAAAGTTCTATTAGGATCACACAAAAGACTCTGTCTTAAACATCTTAAACCAACACAGTATCATGTAATGCCCCAGGAATTTCATTACTGCTAATGACAACTCACAGAGCATGTGGTTTGGGTTTATTTATTWTTTTTTTTAAAGGAAACAAGATTTTTTGATTAAAGAATAAAATTTTTAAGTAGGTCAGAGATTAGGTGCTGCTTTTCCAAGACTTTAGGCGCCAGACCAGTGCGATTGATTTCATGCCCATCCTGCACTGGAGGTTCTCTCGGCATCCCGTGCATGGGYTCCCGCGAGCCTGGGGGGGATTTGCAGGATGAAGGGGGTGGCTGTGGGGGAGCAGCCCAGGGTCCCAGCAGAGAGAGGGTCTGCGGGGTCAGTGGGGGAGAGCGGGACAGGCACTGCTGAATCTCTCTGTGGTGTGCCTTTAGGGACTGCTTGCAATGGCTCCTGCTCTCGCCAGTGGGGTGGGCAGGCAGGCTGACAGGTTCAATTACAACATGTGGTTTTCATTTGATTGTGGCTTTGCCATACCCAAGCCACCAAACCTAATTTTTTTTYCCCCATGGTGCTGTGGAGGTCGCTTTTTTGCTTTTTGTATGTTTCCACTAAAAGCATCCAGCAATTACCAAAAATTAGACTGAGGAAATTTGTTGTTTTGCCTCATCTTACTTGTTTTAAACTCCTCTAGAAAATTTGTTAGGAGGCTCTGCAGTGTGCAAGTACAAAGCCAAAGATGTAGTCTGCCTCCAGTTCAAACAATTCACTCTAATTTGGCCCAGTTGTTTGCTTTGGGGAAAAAAACAAACAAAACCGATCATTAAAATTTTGATCGTATTGATCATATAATTTTTTTAACTTATTTTTATATATACAAAAATGCATATGTGTGTAGTCATCAGTGAATTAATCAGTTTTGGTCGATTAATTCTCCTGTGATTTCTAAGCAATGCTAGCAGAAATGAGCCTGTTCCAACCCTGAGTTGCAGAGGCTAAGCACAGCTTCCTCAAAAAAACTGCATCATGGTAACAGCCATGGCTTTGGGGCATGGAAAAAACAAGTAAGTTATTACCCTTAGTACTCAGTGCTCCCCAAGCTGGACCACAAGCAAGGAGAGTGGCCGTGTCCTGCCTCAAACACGAMGGAGACGGAAGAGGAGTGAGGTGGCTGAGCTGTGGAGGCAGGATCAGGGCAGAAGAAAGCCCATAGGGTTGAGCAATTTGGGAGCAGGGGTGAGGGTGTTGYGTTGGTAGGATGAAAAGAGCAGAAGTAGTGACTGACAGGCTCAAACACCAGCACAGGGAGATGGGTACCTGTGGGAAGGAGCAGCCACAGAGCTGGGGGGGAGGCAGCAATTAGGCAGAAGAGCGAGAGCAGCAGCACGGGTAGCAAAGGGCCCAGCAGGGACTTGGGAGCAGCAGTACAGGTCTCAGCTCTTGTGCCGTTGGGAATCTCGCCATTCATGATTGCTCGCCTAAAAGTCCTCAAYTCTTTACATCATTCCAAACAGCCGTGTAAAAATTTGCAAATGTTTGCATAACTGCAGAAAAAGAATGAAGACCTAAATACAGTCCTTAGTAAGAAAAAGAAAAAAACAAGATTAATTATTTCTTCTTGTTTCCTCTCTCCTAATTCTCATGATTTTGGGAGTTTAATTATTTTTGAACAGCGGAAGTCAATAGCATTGTTGTAATCTCAAAAACACTCAGTTGACTGGCTGGGCAGTGTCTGGGAAGGAGTTAGAGTTGTGCATCAAGGGATGCTTGGCTTTGTTGCTGAAGTGCAAATGAAGTGGCAGCTCACAGGTGGGGACATCASGGCCTAATGGCTAAGACTACTCTGAGAAATTGGATTTTATTGCTACTGCTGTGACAGAATTCCTATGCGGTGCTAAAATCTTGTTCAGCAAAGATTAGGCAGGAGGCCGCTGTGTGCTCCCCAGCTCCTGGTGCTCCCATCAAGAGCTCTGGGTCAGGCTCGAGGAAGCCCTCACCCTGCACAGTCACACAGGAGGTCAGTGAGAGAAGTACYCTGAGCAGCACAGATTGCTCTGAAAGATGGAGACCCTGGTCGCAGTGACTCTGATGTGGGACCCACACGGTATAATTGCCATGCTAGACTTCCYTAGTTATACCAGTGAGATAACATTATTTTCTCACTTCCCAGACTGCAATGAGAATTAATTTAGTGGTGACTATCATGTGCTAATAGCTAAAATGTGACATACAGATATAAAAGAACAGAAATGTCTGGGAGAAAATGAACAAGACCACATGCAGTACAGAGCATGCAGTAACCTTCCCCCAAAGGAAAAATGTTCCTTCCTTACAAGCGACCACTGTGGGCCAGTCGGGACAAAGACAGAAATAGGACAATGACAAAAGGCAAACATTATACAAAGTTTCTGAGGACAAGCTCTGTTACAGATGAACATTTTTATAACCAGTTTTATTATGATCTGTTGCAAGGACATGAGCAGATAGCTCAAGCTGGGAGAACAAGAGAGGAGTCTGGTTCATTCCAAGTATAAGGACAGCATGAAATGAGCACAAAGGTTTCCAAGAATGGCTGGAGGTGAAGGATACCGGGAAAAGCAGCAGACAGCATGCAGCTAGGGGAGTAGAGCTAACCACYGGGCAGAGGGTGAGTGGTGTAGAGCCAAGGTGAAGGAGGAGAATAGTCTTGTCTGGGGAGACCCAGGGGGCTTGGGAGGGCTGGAGGAGAGAGCTGATACATTTGGAGCAGCAGGACGTGATGTGCAGATGCCCCAGGCTGGGGAAAAGGGGGGAAAATGTGTGATGGGAAGTTGGAGCAAGGGCAGAATTTTGTGGGGATCATTGGCAAACTATTTGTAGGAAATCTAAGGTGGTCTGTCAGACTGGAGGGACACCATAGACCTTGTCAGCCAGCGCGCTGGAGGCGCAGCTACAGCAATGGTTGAGGCTACGGAAGCAGGTGGAGCTTCTTGTGGAGAGAAGGGAAGGAAACAGGTGACAGCCCAGCAGCAGTAGCCAGCTAGCCAAAGTTGTCAGCCTGATCACAGATTTCTGTGGCTCTCACTTCAGTGCCTTCCAGCTGATTCTAYGCTACTTCAAGTTAAAAATTACAATAGCTGCAAAACAAGTGCTGTGGTTTTCCCAGCAGATTCTTTGGGTAATCCAATAATGTATTTTCCTCTATTTCCATTAATACTGATTTAAAAGATACTTCTTCTACCCTCTGAAGAACTAACYTGTGGCTTAGCGTAAAAAAAACCAAACTCATTCCTTGACAAACGTGCAGCCACAGTACAGTTTCTCCAACTACTCACACATCATTGCAAGAACCACATGTGCGACATGGCAAGCATGGTGTAATGGCACCATGTCTTATCTCACTCCTCCAGCACAAGGTAGAGCACACGGCTCCAGCATCCATTGCTGGAGCATCCAGCATCACATGTAGCTGGTGAAGTTCCACCCTTCTACTTTCATGTATACAAGCATTTAAGAACTGAAGTAACAGTAATAGTAAAATAATAACATAAGAGTCAAAATGTTTGAGAGAGAAGTTGTTACACAAACTGAAGTGTTACAACCTGGGCAGCTAGAGAATTTTTTTAAACCCGCATCTTGCCTTCCAAGTGATGTAAGTATGTCTTTTGTACTTATACTGCCTTGGCTGAAATTCAATTAAATCTGCTCTTTGCTTTACAGTACAGAGTGTCTTTCTTGATAGCAGACACACCTGCTGCAGGCTTCAGTCCAGAAACACACACCCTAAAGGCTGGGATGCCCAGTGCCCCTTACCCTCTCAGCCTGCCTGCCTTCCTTGCCTCTGCTGAAGCCAGCTGCAGCTCTCTGCTGGCTCCTCTCGCTTCTTCCTTTATTTATTTCTAAGCCACTTACCTGACAGACTTACCACCATGAAATAAGCAGTTAATCTCCTGCTTCCCCACTTAAAAACAACCTTGCATTTGTATACTGTAAATATTTGCAYCTTCCAAAAGGCCAAAGATTTGCAGAGCTGCAAATTTTTGTGACATTGCATAATGAAAATAAGCATCAACTGCAGAGGCAGGGCTCCATCTGCTCTCTGAGCTGCTCCACTGCCGATGGAGAGCACCCAGGGAGCAGCACTGCTGCTCAGCCCCAGAAGCGGGGACGGGGCAGAAACCCAGCTCACTCCCGTAGTTAGTACGTGTACCTGTCTGTCACTCCGAGTCCACGACGCAAGTGACATGTAAGCTGAAAAACCGAGAGGTCTGTGCACGTACCGGCCGATGACAGAGCAGGTCTCGGTGTCAGCAGCCACGGCGCCGTGCAGGTAGCGCTGAGGACCGCACTTGGGTTGAGTCAGGATGACCATGAGCGCAACGACCACCGCCAGCACCCCTAGGGTCAGCAGCACCAGACAACAGATCTTCCCCGAAGACATGCCTATTCCTACGCCGGCAGAGGCAGCTGGGAGGCTTTTCTTCCTTTTGCAAAGGCGCCTGCTTTGCTCCGGCTGGAAGTAGAGGATCCCGGCAGTTTTGGGAGGGAGGTCTCACTGAAGTGGGCTCTGCCCCCTGTGACTGAGAATTACATTCTTTTTAAGATTAAAAGCTGCTAAAAAGGAAACGGTGTACTCTTTCTTTCCTGCTCTCTTACATGTGAAAGGCTTCTCACTCTCTTTTATAAAGTAAACTTTCTCTGGCATATCCACCATATTACTTTTTTTTTTTTTTTAAAGTCTCTGATGAAAACATTTAACGCATTGACTGCTGGAGCACTTCAAAGTGAAATCTCTGCACTGCTTATTGGCTTCACACAGCCTCCCTGTCTTCACCTTCTTGCCACACAGAGCAAATTAGCAAACAAAGGCAGCCTACATGGTGAACCACTGGGAAAATTACAACGTCAATCCTACATTGCAAACTTGGGGTATTTTCTTTCCATAAGACTACTCAAAGAAGTAAAAGCTAAATACAAAATACAAAGCTGGAACCTTCATATTTACTCTTACTTTACCTTATAGTTTATTATAATGTTGCTTATTTACTTTTTTCATCATTAAATCTTGCCAGTGTCCACACCATACATCTTCTGTAAAAGCGCATAACAGAATACCTTGGATAAAACATCACGCCTCTGCACTTCTGCAAAACGTTAGTGCTAAAAGCTCTGGAGTCCAGCCTGTATCAGCCAGCAACCACAGCACCCAGGAAGCGAACGGCTGCTAAATAAACCCAGACCTGATTCCTAACAGAGCAGCGACCAGCAGCGTGAGTTACTACACAGTGCAACTGGCCCCAGCTAGCTCTTTAAGAGCCTCTTAATTACCCAGTTCTCCTTGCACTTAAAAAGGTAAAGATACGGCTCCACATCTGCCTGCTGTCTTTCTAAAAGATGTTACCTATGATCCTTTTCCAGTTAGGTTTGGGAGAAGGGGAATTCACCTGCGCAGATTTACACCTGTATTTCAGTACAGACTTTGAACTTGCACCCACTAAACTTTATCTCATAGCTAAGTAATACTATTTCATGTATCATGTCTCAAGAAATGGATTTGATAGACTAGACTGTCTTTTTTGTAATTGTATCTTCCCGTAAGGTTATCTTGGGGAAGTGAGAATAGTCCAGGAAAAATCTGTGGTTTTGTCCAAGATAAAACCATGGTCCCTGGGGAATAATTTCTTGATGTCCACATCTCTGTCTGACTTGGCGAATATACTTGGCATGTGTAACAAGCCTCCACAGCTCTAATGTGACTCTTCATTTCACCCCATTGCAAAACATTGCTGATCTTGTAAAATTTCTCAATCCCTACATGACTTTCATGTTTCATTTTTGACAAATTATTCTCTATAACACTTAAAGAACCATCATTCTGGTGTTCTTTGGAAAAGCTCTTCCCTATAAATTCATAGCAGGGCTGGAAACCCTAACCACTCAGTACCAATAGACTCAAGGCTCAAGTGGATTTTACCCATTTGCTTCCATCAAATGCCATGGAGAATTCAAATGCAGTCTCCAGATTTCCATCATATTTGGTTTTCCACTCAGCACATCGAACATCTGTATCTGGAAAATTACCCTTGAGCTGCCAAGGAGGAGACCTGGAATAGGCAAGAAAGGTAAGCGAGAGTGTCATCTCCCAGACCATGTCTGGGAAGGCCAAGACATGGTTATGATCTAGTCCAACTAACAGATGCCTCCCATAGGCAAACCCATTTGTCTTTTAGATACATAAATGAAGTCCAAGCCTCCTTCTCTCTTTCAATGTGTAACCTTTATAGTCTTGTAGGTGCAACACTCAACTTTGACCACATTATGCTACAAAGTCTGCAGTGATCCTCCCATGTGAGAGGCTGCTTAGCTGTTCACATGCTGGGGTTCAGGACTGTGACCTCTATTTATCTGTTTGTTTCTCAAAATGTTCACATTTATCATCATTGTCTGGGAGCACCGTTTGCCTTGGCATAAATCTCCACACACAGCACTTCACTGCAAGGACTCTCTGGTCCTCCACTGCCAGCACAAAGGGCTTTGTACGCTGCATGAAAAGCAGCTCAGGTATTTAAAGATCCTTACAGGCCAAGATATACTCAAGGAGATTTTAATTAGAATTGTAATTATTAACAGAATCACCATTTATTAACTAATAAACAGGCATAGTATCTCTAAATTGTCCTTTATATTGTTGGGGTCCTGTTACTTTTTTTCCAAATCTTCAACCAAGAGACCAAATTCAAAAATTATTTAATATCCGAAGTAAAAGCACTGATAAAGTTGAAGTGAACACCACAGCTTCCTTATGGAGGCTAAGAAATCATCAAGGGATAGAAATCCTCAGATTTTAAGAGCACAGCCTAAATACTAAGTGAAGGTGTTGGGAAGAAATTCCCCTTGCAGGTAGGTTATTGCAGCGGTGTTGAAGGGTCTCGGCCATCGGGCTGAGTTGGTGGGGAGAGTACACGGGGCAGTTAGTCTAATCCCATCATCTAGTGATCAAAGGGACCAGGGCGGGCTCCGGAGGCACCAGGAGCTTCTCCTTCAGCCTTGCTGGGGACAGCGTGCACCTTTGCTTGTTTTGGCAGCAGTGTATTGCACTAAGCCAATGCAATTTTACCTCAAGCTCCAACATGTTCTTGACGCACTGAGCTACCATCTGTAGAGCCTGCTTCTCTGACAGTGAAGCTGGTTTCAGATGATGACTGTTATCAGCCACATTTGAGGAAAAGAAAGCTAGTTGCTGGTTGAAAGACAGCCCTCATACCCAGCCTCAGGATCCTGGAGGTGAGGAGACAATCCCAAAGAGCACCAGCATCTACACATGCTGTATGCATGCTTTTCGTTCAGCAGAATAAAGTTGCAAACCAAAGAGCAATCTTCTGAGAAGATGGAGACCTCTGTGCTGAAGCAGGTTTCATGACAGTCCAGGGCCAGATAAAGAAAACAAGGTTGCTGCCTTGTCTGCAGCAAAAGAGTAGGTTTGTGGCATGAACGGCATTTCAAGCATTGTTTTCTCCATGCCTCCTTTTCTTCAGTGCTGCTTTCCATTGATTGAGGGGAAGAAAAGAACATCATTGGACAGAAAGCCAGACATTTCTACTCAGCAAGGAAAAGCTGACTAAGATATTGACCCTCAATTTATCACTCTTCATCTCATCTTTTAAAAATATAAACTAAAAGAACCCTAAACACACACCAAACTTGTAAGGCATTCTCATGTTGCTGTCCTGAACATCCTCCTTTGCCTTTGTCTTTACACTGTCCAAATTACATTGCAACATATTCAAGAGGATGCCTCTTTCTGCTGGTGTTTGCTTGCAGAGCACTGCCTACAGTCACCAAGCTCTTCCTGTAATAAATAAGAAGTGCATTTTGCATTTCCCAACTCTAAATTAAGTTTAAACCRTTGGACAAGAGTCTAGGAAAGTTTCCAAGAGCATGCAACCAGAAGTCAAACTGGATGTATTTCATACACTGTTCATCTCCTCCTCCAGTAATGTTTACTTATAACCCAGGAATATCAGTTGTCTCTATATGATAATCAAATTACAAAAACATAAGCAACATGCTGGGAATTTATTGTTCAAATCTTCTAAGAGATATGGCTGTGAGTTCCACAGATGTTGGTGCTCATGGTCCGTTTGTCTCAGTACAATTTTTCAGAAACTGAGAAACACTAACCTTTGCACATTGTTTTCCTTTGAACAGAAACATGTTTTCTTTATTGAGGGCCATGGGTTTGCTCCTACACAAATCAAGTTTGTATAGTTTTCAGACATCTGGAAAAACAGATACTCAGAAACCGGAAATTCTGGTACTGAAGAACTTCTCATTCATGTCTCTGTTTCCTCTGTTATTTCTCAGAATTCATGATGAAAGTTAAACCCTTCAACTCCTCTGATTCAGGAAAACCAAATTCTGCTTCTTTTGTTATTAAAATCAGAAAGGGAAACACGCTGTAAAATTACTCATGGATTTAACGTTCCACTGAGATTAACATTTAAGTACCTTGTGAATCACGGATTTTTGGTTTTCCTGTTAATTTCAAAGCATGCCAGGGAACAACTCTCCTGGTTCTAGCTGAGAAACTTGGCAGTACTTCATCTCAAGTCTTGAAAACACACTTCTCGCTGCAGCTGTAATGGTTAAAGAGATTCCTCCCACTAGCCCTGAAAGGGTTTGAGGGTGACCATAAGCAGTCCATGTGTTAGGAGTGCAGCAGCAGGGCAGTGATGGATGACTGGGAGGGGGCAAACCTACACCCTGAAGAAAACACGTATCAACAGTTCAACACTACTCTGGCACTATTTTCCTCAGCCACTCTAACTTTCAGTTTCCCACTGTGAGGGATCTCTCTTTGTGGGCTGCAAGCACGAACAAAGGGAAAGCACTTGAACAGGACAGTCACAGGACACGTACCATTTCTCACATCACTGAAATCAAAAAAAGGACCCAGCAGAATCTCAGGGACTCCCATATCTTTGTTGAATTTTCCTAGGTTAAAGGCAGAGCTGCTGCCTCCTTCTTCCTTTCCTGCTGGTTAAAAAGTAATGTCTGAAAGAAATGCTCTGTCGAATCCTCTATTCTACAGTTTGATCAACATACTGGAAGTCAATTATTTGCATGGCTCTACTTAGTGGGACACATGGCACAGACCACTGCCCAAGGGAAACTTTTCTCCATTAACTTTATTTGGTGAGTATATCCAGGCACAGTTAACTGCACAGCATCAGCATTTTATTCTTTCTATAACAATGCAGCTGTGCTCAGGATTAGATTAACAGTGAAGCCTTCTGATTCAGTGTAACTCTTGAGTGCTCTTCTGGAGCAAATCCAGCAGTTTTCTTCAAGACTAAACCTCATTAGTACAATTACTACAGCAGCTGAAAGTATGGACACCAGAAAACAAAAGGGAGCCTTGTGTGCATCCAAAGACACCAACAGTAAACTCTGTCTGAACTCTGTATTGACTAAATTAGGCCAAAGTATTATGGTAGTGACCCCAAAGGATATCTGTGGAGGGTTTTAACTCACATGAAAGTACTAAATATAACATATTTATAGTTAAATGCACATGTACCTGTATGTAACAACCTATACAGCTGCCATCACATGCTTTATAAGATCTCAGTGAGCCACAATCCGTGGAATAATAGTTCACTGCCATGCTCAGTTCAAGAGCTGCCCTGAGCGGGGTTTGCTCACCGGGTCCTGTGCAGCCTGGAGATCCCTTGGTCTGCAGAGAGCACAGCACACGGCGGCACGAGCCACTCTCAATGTACAAGGGAAGCAGATCAGCTGAGGAAGCTGATGCATGATTTTGCCAGGGACCTTTACAGAGTGAAGAAAGCAACATGCCCAAATCCTGAACTCTTTAATGCCAAAAGCCCTAGAAGGATGTTCGGAAAAAGGTGTACTGGTCGAAATACAGTTGGCAAGTCAAAAAAGAAAACAATGAGGACAAAAATGCACTCTCAGCAAATCTCTGGATAAGAATAAATCAAGGGAAGCGGCTGACAGGACAAGCAGCAGAGCATCATGCACAGGGACCTTGATGAACTTGAACAGAAACCTCATGAAGTTTGGTAAGAGCAGGGCAAAGGTCTCCATCCGGGCAGAATAACACCACGCTCAGCACAGGCTCTCTCGTGAAGGGCCTGGGCTTGCAGCAGGAGCCGGGCTGACCATGCGCCACAACGTGCTCACGCTGCAAACCTGGCCACCAGATACTGGACTCCTTCAGGAGTGTGGTCAGCAGGTCAAGCAGAGTTATTCTCTTTTACAGGCAGCACCTGAAATACTGCGATCTGCCGTGAGAGCTGAGCCCTTAGCAGCTCAGGAGGAAAAGGAGCCTGTTAAAAGTGAAATTCCTGGTGAGAGGAGGTGCAACAAGCACAGAGGGGAAATACAGAGGGACCTCCCTGCCTGGGCAGCGGTGAATCCTTAGGTCAGCTTGAGCTGTCCTCTTTAACGTCACACAGAGGCTTTGGAAACTCCTCTGGTTTCAATACACCCAGCACACAAGCAAACACAGTGCAAGCTGAGTTTCTCTGCAAGGGAAGGGGGGAAGAGCAGGTTCTTAACGGCCCTTATGATCCTCATGTACTTCACAAGCGAAGCAATGGAGGGGCTGACAGCAGGAGAAAAAGCAGCTCCAGAAACAGCCCTTGCAACGTCCTGGTGCAAAAAAAGAGAGTTATTGCTGATTGTGCAACTACAGACGTAGGCTCCTAGCTCTATCTTGGTCCCAGGGATAAGAGCATTGCTTCATAATGACTTCCCTTCCTTCTGAATGGCCCTGGGAGCTCGTGTGAAACAACCCTTTTCTTGTGCAAGAATACAAGAAAGTCTTTGCTTTCTTCACCAGGAAGTGGAGAAGCAGCATGCAGGAGGGGAGAAATTCAGTCTTCTGGAGTTTGTTTTCTGTCCTTTTCTTTTTCCCTGCTCATCTTTCACTGCTGTTTTACTTTGGAAATTCCCCAGTGTTCAAATCCTTTCAAGAAATGGTGTTTCCAGGCTCTTGCACAATTCCCTTTGGAGCTGTTGTATTATTTATCCTTAACCACTTTCCCACACAGTGATCACTGTAAATGGCTCCTTTCTTCCTTAAAAATTTTACACTCTTTCCTCTAGGGACATGCTGATATTATWGTCCCAAAATTTACTCAGCTGGAACGTGGGGTAGAAATTGCAAATATTCTACTGTTGCTCATTCTCATGAATGAGCCAATGGGAATGGAAAAAACCCCTGCTTCCCCACATTCAGAATTGGAATATTAATCTTCGTTGATGTTAAATAATTAGTGTAAGAATATCTGAGCTGAGCTGGATGAGTGCTACACATTTTTATTTCAATAGAGAATAAGCTGTTTTCAGAATTTTATGCATATCCTTCCCTTCTTTTTTACATTGTATATTTAATTTTAAGATCTTTCTTTGCACAATAGCTGGTTAGGTTTCTTTCCATATTGAAGTAAAACATTTTCAGCTTATCAAATTGG